>MJUU01017951.1:162641-174704 GCA_002080025.1 Modiolus philippinarum
ACATTACAAGGGGGTACCCATCGCTTATCCGCTACTCCTCCTGAACCAGTGAACAGATTTTCATGAAACTTTCATACAGTCTTAATGACATAATGTAGATGTGCACCTCCAATTTCAGAATTTGATTTGATTGATTTTTGGGGTTTCCCATAGCAAAACATGGACTTAGCCATTGCATTACAAGGGGGTACCCATCTCTTATCCACTACTCCTCCTGAACCACTGAACAGATTTTCATGAAATTCTAACACAGTCTTTAAGACATAATGTAGATGTTCACCTCCTATTTCAGAATTTGATTTGATTGATTTTGGGGGTTTCCCATAGAAAAAACATGGACTAAGCCATTACATTACAAGGGGGTACCCATCGCTTATCCGCTACTCCTCCTGAACCAGTGAACAGATTTTCATGAAACTTTAACACAGTCTTTATGACATAATGTAGATGTGCACCTCCTTTTTCAGAATTTGATTTGATTGATTTTTTGAGTTTCCCATACCAAACCTTGACTTGCCCATTACATTACTAGTGGGTACTCATCTCTTATCCGCTACCTTTCCTGAACCAATGAATATATTTTCATGAAACTTTAGCACAGTGTTCATGACATAATGTAGATGTGCACCTCCTATTTCAGAATTTAATTTGATTGACTTTATAATTTCTGGAATGAAATGGTGTTGTGGGGGGTATTTTTTAGTGAGCGTTGCTCGCAGTTTTCTAGTTTGTGAGTCTATCGGTTTTGAATCCGCAACTCCTTCAAAACTGCTTGTCATATTTAAACAAAACTTTCAGGATCGGTTGTTCACCCAGTGTAGTTTTTTTACTTTGATTCTTAATTTTACAGATTTTAGAGGTTGAGGGAGCCAAAATTGCTCATTTGCAAGTCTGTCAATTTTGAATCTGCAACTCCTTCAAAACTACTAGTCTGATTCCAACAAAACTTTCAGGATAGATTGTTCAGCTGATGCAGTTGTGCACTTGATACTTAGAATTTTGATTTTATAGATTTTAGAGGTTCCCAGAGCCAAAATTTCTCATTTGTGAGTCTGTCTTTTTTAATCCGCAACTCCTTCAAAACTGCCAGTCCGATTCCAACAGAACTTTCAGGATAGATTGTTCACCTGATTTAGTTGTGTACCTGATGAATTTTGATTTCGCAGATTTTAGAGGTTCACAGAGCCAAAATTGCTCATTTGTTAATCTGGTTTGTTAATTCCCAATTCCATCACATCTATAAGTCATATTCAAACCAAACTTGCAGGATATGTTGTTAACCATGTGTACATTATGTAGTTGTGCATCTGATACTTAAAATTTTGATTTTGCAGTTTTAGGGGTTCACTGAGCCAAAATAGCTGTTTGTTTATATGGAACTCCATTCAGAATACATTGATTACTTGATATATATTTGTGAACCTGATATTTAAAATTTTGATCTTACAGATTTAAGAGGTTCACAGAGCCAAAATAGCTCATTTGTTAATTTGGTTTTTAATTTTCAACTCCTTCACAACTGTCTGTCAGATTCCAACCAAACTTTCAGTATGTGTTGTATATCAGATCTGTAATTCATATTCTAAACAAATTTGCACAATATGTTTTTCTCCTAATCTAGACATCAGTAAAATTTCAATTTTGCATATTTTAGAGCTTAACTGGACCAAACATGGCTCATCTGTAGTGCAGGCGTCACAAGTGTTCTATGGAACACCCATCAATTTTTGGTGGGCCTAGCCTATATTCAACGTTTTATACCGGCGAAACGAATTCTGTGACCCTATATAAAATTTACAAAATTAAAACAGAATTTTCATTGTTTTAAACATTTCATTTTTGTAGGAAAATTGTAGGATAAGTTTTAAAAATATCGCAATTTAAAGTAGATTGTTGTTGTTTTTCTCTACGTTTTACATAAATTATGCATGAATTCAACAAAGCTTGTTGATTTTTTAGTCAGTCATATTTCAGACATTAAAATGGCTAGAACCGATTTTCTATCACTTTAATATCCAGTTCTATCTCATGCACTTGCATGTAAAATTTTTATCGAAATCTGGAAACACTGCTATTTACGTACCTATTACCTTAAGGGAGCCAACACAAATTTTTCAATCCTGGATTTATTTTTACTTGCAACTTCTGTCTTGGTTTTTTATTTTTGTTCTAAGGCTGTCCTTGATTTGTTTTTCTAATCACGTATCCTGATTGTGTCTCCCCCAATATTGTTTATGTCTTTTCTGTCAGTCGCCAGTCCGTCCGTCACAAAGTTTGTGGACGCCCATTCTCCTGCTTTTTTCATCGGATTTTGACCACACTTTACAAGATTGTTGACCGTCATTCGTAGTTGTGTATATTGTCTGGCCAGACTGGTCGGCCGATGGAGTTATGTCCCTTTTTGACATAGAATTTTGATAAATTAAGTTTGTGGACGCTAATTCTCCCGTATCTTTTATCGGATTTCAATCAAACATCACAGGATTGTTGACATTCATCTTTCATTGGATTTCAACTCAATTTAGTAATATTCAAATGCAATGGCAACATATAAAGGAAGTCAGAATTTTACTATTCCTTGAAAAATTCACATTGCGTAATCGTCAGAATTTTAATAACTTGTTCACTAGTAATGCAAAACGGCTAAAATTAGAGGTAAAACACTATTTTATGCCAAATATCGTTATTTTAGCCAGTGATTATAGCTTTTGCCTTTCAACTTACGAATAGCCCTTTGATATTATGTACTGTATATTGCTTAAAAATTTTACATTTATAAGATATCTCCTATCTTTATAAGCATGATAAGATATCTTATATATTTTATGTGATATCTTAGAAATCTTTTTCATAATATATCTTAATAAACTTTATAAGATTTCTTATAAAGTTTTTGAAATATCTTATATAATTTGTTTATAAGATATCTTATAACGTTTATAAATTATCTTATAAAGTTTGTAAGATATATTATATATTTTATGATATATCTTATAAAGTTTATAAGATATCTCATAGAATATATAAGATATCTTATAAACTTTTTATAAGATATCTCATAAAGTTTATAAGAAATATTATAAAATAAATAAGATATCTTATAACGTATATAAGATATCTTATAAACTTTATGAGATATCTTATAAAGTTTATAAGATGTCTTATAAAGTTAATGAGATATCTAAAATAGGAATAAATATAAATATGGTGTGCCATAGGCATGACATGAATTTCGTTATTTGAATTTGTTTTATGAAAGGTTAAATATTGAGAGTTTAGTTTGCACGCATATGATAATTTGTTACTAGCATTAGGTACACATAATAATGTCTCTGGTTACATGTTAAGTTTCTTTTAAACATACAGGTTGAAAATGTTTCAGAAAATATTTTCCAAACATACGGAAGAAACGTTTTATACAATCATTATAAAAACATGAATAAAACCATACAAAATCACATGATAAAAACATTTTAAAAAAACGTTTCAAAAACATTTTTCTTCAAATGTATTGAAAACATTATCCCAAAACAGATCCAGAATGTTTCAAGAAAATAATTTTTAAAACAATATATTGAAACGTTATGGGAAAATGTTTTAATAACATGAATAAAACCATACAAAATCACGGGATAAAAACATTTTCGATAATGTTTTCATAACCTTTTTATATCATTATACAGTTATTGACTGGGTCCGAAAACAACAGCTGTTTTGTTTGACCCAAGGACTGAACTGTTGCATGAAGCCGAAGGTTGAGTGCAACAGTTTAGTCAGAGGGTCAAATAAAACAGCTGTTGTTTGAGGACCCAGTCTATAACTTTTTGTTATACCTTTTCATGTTCAATGAATGCGCTCCATTTCATCTGAATCCAATTCACGTCGCCAATTTGGTTATGCAGACGACAGGAGATCATGTGATATGGGCGTGATATTTTTGAACCAATCAAAATAAGGCAGGTGGTCAACAGATTGATTTCGGTCAACAGACTGAAAACTGTTGACTGGTCAACAGATCGTGTTTTGGTTTGAGAAATAAAACAGACAAATTTTCGACCCCCCCAATGCATTCATATAAAGAAAATATTATAAGGTATAACAATATACAGTTATTGACTGGGTCCGAAAACAACAGCTGTTTTGTTTGACCCGAGGACTGAACTGTTGCACGAAGCCGAAGG
Organism: Modiolus philippinarum; assembly: GCA_002080025.1. Taxonomy (NCBI): domain Eukaryota; kingdom Metazoa; phylum Mollusca; class Bivalvia; order Mytilida; family Modiolidae; genus Modiolus; species Modiolus philippinarum. The sequence goes on from MJUU01017951.1 coordinate 166,823, forward strand.
CTGAGTGCAACAGTTTAGTCAGAGGGTCAAACAAAACAGCTGTTGTTTGAGGACCCAGTCTATAACTGTTTTGTTATACCTTTTCATGTTCAATGAATACGCTCCATTTCATCTGAATACTATTCACGTCGCCAATTTTGTTATGCAGACGACAGGAGATCATGTGATATGAGCGTGATATTTTTGAACCAATCAAAATAAGGCAGGTGGTCAACAGATCGGTGTCGGTCAACAGACTGAAAACTGTTGACTGGTTTACAGATCGTTTTTTGGTTTGAGAAAATAAAACAGACAAATTGTCGATTTCTTCCCCAATGCATTTATATAAGGAAAATATTATAAGGTATAACAATTTGAAAATGTTTTTAAAACATTTTTGTGCTACCTGGGAAATAGATTAAATATAAATCACTCTTCGCTCATTAGTGATTCCGTCTCAAGCTGTTCATGTATTGATTTTTGTTGTAAAATACACCAAAAAAAAATTCCGGAGTGAACACGTCTCAAAAGTCCCGTATTCCACAATTAATTTCCACAGTAAGTTCGATATTTAGTTATTTGTCACCACTGGGTCTAAGCCTCTGTTGGAGGACTGTTAGTCACCAGCCACGTTATCAGTACTTCAGTGCTGACTCGAAAGCGGATTTTAGTTGAAAGTTGCAATATCTTAATTTATGTTGAAAACTAAGGAGTATCTACCTCATGCAAAGCTCTGTCCTTGGCTGATTTTTGTTTCCATTTAGATAAAAATATGTTATTTTTCTCTGTCAGTTTTTAAAAGATCTTTCAATTTATGGTCTTCCAAATATTTAGATTTTATCTGCACTGACAAGACATAAATAAATTGTCGAAATGAAAATTTGCAGAAACAAAATTCACACTAAGTTCGGTATTTAGGTATTTAAACATGATTATGTTTATAACATCTAACGATAGATCAAAGGCAAAAGAAAAAACAAAGGAATTTTAATGTCAAAAAAAAAAAAAATAAAAAAAAAAATACAAAATTTGTATTATGAACAGTGTCTTCTTTTTAGATTTTGTACACCTGTTTCAAATAACTCATCGCAGTCATAATTTTATTCAACTTGATGTAGTTAAATACTGATTATATGTTTATTGTGGCTCTCTACCAGTTTTTAAACATCTTTGAGTTTATGGTCTTCCAAACGTTTAGATTTTATCTGCACTGAAGAGACATAAGTTGTCGAAATGCGCATATGCAGAAATTAAATTCACAGTAACTTCAGTATTTAGTTATTTGTTACCACTGGGTCGATGCCACTGCTGGTGGACTGTTAGTCCCCGAGGGTATTCACCAGCCCAGTAGTCAGTGCTGACCCGAAAGCCGATTCTATTAAATATATTAGGAACCTTACAATATCTAAATTTTTGTAAATTTTGAAAACTAAGGAGTATCTCCCTCGTGCAAAGCTCTGTCCTCGGCTGATTTTGGCTTTATATTTAGATCATATTGGTTATTTGTTCTCTATCAGTTTTTAAACATATTTTAATTTATGGCCTTCAAAGCGTTCAGATTTTATCTGCACCGAAGAGACATACGTTGTCGAAATGCGCATATGCAGAAATTAATTCATAGTAACTTCGGTATTTAGTTATTTGTTCATATTTCATGTTTGTAATGCTTCGACTCAAATTTGTTATAGTCTGCATTAATAAAGAAATAACCAAGAAATATTGTTTCAAATATGTATATTTAAGCTACCATATTCACATTTGTATCTGTATATCACGGGTCACCAGTATGTGTTCTGATGTGTCTCTTTAATCAGTGCTTGTTATAAAATTTTTAACACATTTATCACATTTATCCAATTACCCAGCAATATGTGTTCTCACTTGTTATAAAATCTTTACAACATACACAACATTTATACAGTTTATCACTAGAGTGTGTACTCAAGTGTGTCCTTAAATCAGTACTTGTTATAAACTCCACACCAAATACACCAGATCTTTACATTTCATCACCAGTATGTGTTCTTACGTGTGTCTGTAAATCAGTACTTGTTGTAAAATCTATAGAACTACACCGTATTTGTAAGGTTTATCATCAGTATGTGTTCTTGCGTGTGTCTGTAAATCAGTACATGTTGTAAAATCCTTACAACATACACCACATATATAAGGTTTATCTGCAGTATGTGTTTTTATTTAATCAGTACTTGTTATAAAATTTTACCACATTATTCACATTTATACACCTAACCAGCTATATGTGTTCTCATGTGTGTATGTAAATCAGTACTTGTTTAAAATCTGTACAACATACACCACACTTATAAGGTTTATATCCAATGTGTCTCTGACGATCAGTATTCAGGATAAACATTCCACTATTTCAAGTATTTGAATTGGTCAGTGTTTGTTGGGAATTAACATATCCAAACACTTCACTGTAACAAGGTTTATCGCCATATTTTTCACCAGTATGTGTTCCTTTGATGTGTCCTTGTAGGAAATCATTCAGGCCAGATACTTTATCAAATACATTAAATTCATAAGGTTTATCACCAGTGTGTGTAGTCATGTGTCTCTTTAGGTTAGAACTCGTTATAAATCCTTTACTACATATATTACATTTATAGGGTTTATCACAAGTGTGTATTCTCATGTGTGTCTTTAAGTTACCAGTCACAGCAAATCCTTTACTACATATATCACAATTATAAGGTTTATCACCAGTGTGTATTCTCATGTGTTGCTTTAAAGTTTCATTCAGACTAATATCATCCATATCCTTTCATAAAATATTAAATCCTTTTCTACATATATCACATTTATAGGATCTTTCACCAGTGTGTATTCTCATGTGTTTGTTTAACTTACTATTGTCAGTGAATCTTTTACTACGTATATTACATAAAGGTTGATCACCAGTGTGTATTCTCATGTGATTGTTAAAATGACTTTTGTCTCTAGATCCTTTACTACATACATTACATTTATAGGGTTTTTCACCAGTGTGTATTCTCACGTGTTTGTTTAAGGAACTATTGTCAGTGAATCCTTTTCTACATATATATCACATTTATAAAGTTTGTCACCAGTATGTATTCTCATGTGTCTACTTAAGGTACAATTCAAACTAAATTCTTTACTACATATATCACATGTATAAGGTTTATCACCAGTGTGTATTCTCATGTGTGTCTTTAGATTAAAATTCCTTATACATCCTTTACTACATTTATCACATTTATAAGATTTATCACCAGTGTGTATTCTCACGTGCCTAGTTAAGTGACAATTTAAACTAAATCCTTTACTACATATAACACATTTATAAGGTTTATCCCCAGTGTGTGTTCTCATGTGTACCTTTAGATTAAAATTCCTTATACATCCTTTACTACATTTATCACATTTATAAGATTTATCACCAGTGTGTATTCTCACGTGCCTAGTTAAGTGACAATTTAAACTAAATCCTTTACTACATATAACACATTTATAAGGTTTATCCCCAGTGTGTTTTGTAATGACGTGCGCCTTAAGGTTACAACTCGAACTAAATTCCTTACTATATATCTCACATTTATAAGGTCTATCACCATTGTGTGTTCTCATGTGTTCATTTAGGTTATAATTCGTAGTAAATCCCATACTACACATTTCACATTGGTAAGATTTGTCTCCCTGTTCCGTCTCCATGTTGAATCGATTAAGTATCCAACTTTATATGTAAAATGTTGAAGAACTGCAATTCCTGAAAATAAAAATCAAGACGTGTTATACAGAGGTTTTTAGTCCGCTTCAATTTAATATCAAAATAATGGTTTTGTCTGATTTCCTTTTACGCAGTTTATTTTTCAATTGATTTTGTTAATTTTTATTTTTATGTTAGTTTTGTTTTGATGTCTTTTTGGCCGCTTTCGCCACCCATACTTCCTTCAGATTATTTACAGATTTTTGCTTTCCATACTATCTGAATCAAATCCTTGTGAAAAAGAGGGCTTAAGTAGTATAACGGGTTACCTCCGACCAAAATTGACGAGGTGCCCCCATAGTGCATTCTTTGTAAAATATTTCTGAAATACCCTAATTGTTCCCTCAAATATGCAAATTAGTTCAGGAGGGTATTTTGGGTCAATATAGAGGGCGCTTCAATCGTTATTGACGAGGCGCTGATCTATTGATAGTGTTGGCCGTCTCGCAACGTGCGTCTCGCCTTTAGTCATGGTCTCGCCTATTCAAGTGTTAATGTAATAATATTATTTCATTGGGTTCTTATCTGACGAGCTGCTAATGTATTGATAGTATTTCGTTGGGTTCTCATTCCTCATTTGACGAGGTGCTACCGTATAGTTATACTATATTAAGGAGTTCTCAATTGACGAGGTGCTACGAGGTACGACGAGATGCTGATCTACTGTTAGAGTGTCATTGGCTTTTTGGTCTCGCAACATGCGTCTGGCCTTTAGTTTTGGTCTAACCTGTCCTCAGTTAGTTAAATTCACCTAGACTTAGGCGAGATAACTCGTGATGTAGTACGAGTTCATGTTTATGTTCATGGGTATTATCGTAACGTGAAATTACGGGGGAAACTAGCTGGTAGTTTGAAAAATGATGAAATCCGTATAAAGATAAATGTTCTATTAATAAAGCATATAATCAACAAAATTTTATATATAACAAATAAAGTCACTGATCTTATGGTAATCCAATAATATAACAATACGGTAAAATCCTGTACAAGTCTGCGGTCAGTTTCGTTCATACGGGGTCCGCACAATATTCATTCGAGTATCCGAATTGTCTTTCTCAAGATGTATTCCTGAATTTATACCCTAATCTGAGTGATACTGAATATGTCACCAAATGTTGACATGCGGACAACAATCACTCATACAAGAATTAAGTTAATTAAATCAAATGTTAATTAAATAAACAGCGCCGAAACTTTAATTCAAATTAGCGACAGGTGTTACCCAGAATATTAACCTAACAAATTAAATTTTAAAATATCGAAATTGAATTTAGGAAGTTTATAAAATGTTAAAGAAATTGTCAAACTTTACACTACGACAACTCCTCCCTGCACCTATTAGACTCTGTCCCAGAGTCTCAAAAAGATGGCCAAGTTATTTTGCCTCTTCTGTGCGCACGGCCACTTATTCTTTGATTGCTGTTTTCTCGACCTCGCTGGTGGTTGTTGTATCGCTTGAAGTTGTTCCGTTCAAAACAATTACAACTGAACGAATTCGCACAGGGTTGCATAGTTTGGTTTTCAAGTGAGTCCTCTAGTTGTCGTATTTTATGTAATTCCCGATTTAAATTTTCCGTCAAATTTTGAATTTCTTGTTTGTATTTTATCACATCAATTTCTAAACCCAATTTCATGTCCACAACTTTGTTATATTCCTGAATATTATCTTTCTTAAACTGTTCAAATTCTCTAGTGATGTTGCTGTTTTGTTTTTTCATGTCTTCTAATTGTTCTTTTAATTTTTGATTTTCTTCTTTCAAAACGTCATTTTGCTCATCCGCTTCCTCAAACCATCTCTGATAATCTTCTATGTCGCTACGTAAAATCATGTTCTCATATTTTGTTCCGTGATTGTATTTTGAGCATTCTTTTCGGAATTCCGATTCGTCCAAATTATAAAACGGGAAATTTTTACACGTCTTTCTTGTTATGAAGGTAATCAAACGATTTTTATCTCTTGCAATGTTCTTTTCTGATTTTTGTTTCTTGTTGTTGGATTTACACTGTTTCTGAAAATATCCAAATAGTCCACATCGAAAGCACTTTATGAAATTTTGTTTTCGTTTTCCGTTTGCCAAAGCATTACTATGAGAGTCACTTACTTGATACGCATGGAAATTCTGTACACCTGGCGAACATCGCCAACTCCACCTCAAAACTCCGAAATACATGTTTCTCCACTTGCTCTTGGAAATCCAAAATCCATATTTTCTGTTTACGTACCGCAAATAGCTATAAATGTAACAGCTAATGCTCCGGGTTCTAGCACCAATTATCGTAACGTGAAATTACGGGGGAAACTAGCTGGTAGTTTGAAAAATGATGAAATCCGTATAAAGATAAATATTCTATTAATAAAGCAAATAATCAACAAAATTTTACATATAACAAATAAAGTCACTGATCTTATGGTAATCCAATAATATAACAATACGGTAAAATCCTGTACAAGTCTGCGGTCAGTTTCATCATACGATCTGAGTGATACCGAATATGTCACCAAATGTTGACATGCGGACAACAATCACTCATACAAGAATTAAGTTAATTAAATCAAATGTTAATTAAATAAACAGCGCCGAAACTTTAATTCAAATTAGCGACAGGTGTTACCCAGAATAATAACCTAACAAATTAAATTTTAAAATATCGAAATTGAATTTAGGAAGTTTATAAAATGTTCAAAAAGATTGTCAAAATTTACACTATGACAGTATGCTAACACGTTTCACGAGTACGTTTTTTGATTGTGCTTGCGTGCTCATTTACTATTTAGCGTCGGCGGCGGTGGTGGTGGGATGATGGGCTATGGCGGCGGCGGCGGTGGTGGAGAAGTGATAACAGTCTATGGCAGCGTTGGTGGTGGGAGTGTCCATTGGTGATTTAGCGGCGGCGGCGGTGGTGGTGGGATGAAGGGCTATGGCGGCGGCGTTGGTGGTGGGAGTGTCCATTGGTGGTGGTGGTTGTGGTGGTGAAGGTAGTGCTGAGAGTGGTTATCGTGATGTTTGGACTTTTCTAATGGATGTAAGGGCGACAATTCTGTTGGTGAGCTTCATTAATGGATTGTCTTGTTTTATGATACTACTCACGAGTGCTCACATGACTCACGAGTATGTTCACACGACTCACAAGCGCTCACGAGTACGTTTTTGTCAGTGCTCGTGTTGTCATTTCACTATATTGCTGCTGCTGCTGCGCCATGGTGATAGTGCCCCTGTTGCTGCTGCTGCTGCTGCTTCTCTTCATACTGGGATCTGTCTGCTGTTGTTGGTAAGGGGTTAGGTCTTTCTGCTGCTGTTGCTAAGGGGTTAGGTCTGTCTGCTGCTGTTGGTAAGGGGTTAGGTCTGTCTGCTGCTGTTGGTAAGGGGTTAGGTCTGTCTGCTGCTGCGCTGCATCGATTTAGCGCTAAAACACTATTCGAAATAAATATCAATATAATGTGAAGTAAACATGACAAATAAACGATATTAATGTAAAATTGACACCAAAATACAACATGTAACGTGAAATATGAACAGATATACAACAACTTGATATACCAATTGATTCAGCGACCCCTATTTCATTCGATGTTGTCGACCTACAAGTTCATATTTTGTTGCGTTTGTAACAAACAATTGATGCTACATTTCATTTTTGATTATATTAATATCGTTTAGTTGTTAAGTTTTGTCGTATTTCTGTTCAATTTCATGTTTTAGTTTGTATTGATATCGTTAAGTTGTCAAGTTTTTGTTGTATATCTGTTTATATTTCACGTTACATGTTGTATTTTGGTGTCAAAGTTTACATTAATATCGTTAATAGCGCTAAATTGATGCGGCGCAGCAGCAGACAGACTTAACACCTTACCAACAGCAGCAGACATATCCCACTATGAACAATAAGCAGCAGCAGCAGCAATTCTACCTCGTATATAGCACAGCAGCAGTAGCAGGGGCACTATCACCATAGCGCAAGCGCAGCAGCAGCAATATAGTGAAATGAGCACACGAGCACTGACAAAAACGTACTCGTGAGCGCTCGTGAGTCGTGTGAAAATATTCGTGAGTCATGTGAGCACTCGTGAGTAGTATCATAAAACAAGAAAATCCATTACTGAAGAAGCTCATCAACACAATTGTCGCCCTTACATCCATTAGAAAAGTCCAA
>MJUU01017951.1:174757-187455 GCA_002080025.1 Modiolus philippinarum
GCCGCCATAGACTATTATCCCTCCTCCACCATCGCCGCCGCCGCCATAGCCAATCATACCACCACCACCGCCGCCGCCGCTAAATCACCAATGGACACTCCCACCACCAACGCCGCCATAGACTATTATCCCTCCTCCACCAACGCCACCGCCCCCATAGCCCATCTTCCCACCACCACCGCCGCCGCCGCTAAATAGTAAATGAGCACGCGAGCACAATAAAAAAAAACGTACTCGTGAGTCATGTTACCATACCCATAAACATAAACATAAACTCGTACTACACTACGAGTTATTACGCCTAAGTGTAGGTGAATTCAACTAACTAAGGACAGGTTAGACCTAAGCTAAAGGCGAGACGCATGTTGCGAGAACAAAAACCCAATGACACTCTAACAGTAGATCAGCACCTCGTCGCACCTCGTCAATTTAGAACTCCTTAATATAGTATTACTACGGTAGCACCTCGTCAAATGAGGACCCAACGAAATACTATAAATACATAAGCACCTCGTCAGATGAGAACCCAATGAAATACTAGTAATACATAAGCATGTCGTCAAATGAGGACCCAACGAAATACTATCAATACATTAGCACCTCGTCAGATAAGAACCCAATGGAATACTATTATTACATTAGCACTTGAATAGGGGAGACCATGACTAAAGGCGAGACGCACGTTGCGAGACCAAAAGACCAGAACTAACAATAGATCAGCACCTCGTCAATAACGATTGAAGCGCCCTGTATATTGGCACAAAAATTCCCTCCTGAACTAATTTGCATATTTTAAGGAAAAATTAGGGTATTTCAGAAATATTTTACAAAGAATGCACTATGGAGCACCTCGTCAATTTTGGGCAGAGGTAACCCGTTCTACTACTGGCTTATGACAACATTTGAATTTATTCTAAATATAATATTTTGAAATTTACAATTCATATTTCCCACAGGGTCCTATGTTAAATTTAATAAGCCTTTGTGTGTCTTGTCTGTTTTCTAGTTAATTTACTTTATGGCCATAGGAGTCTAGGAAGATGTTCATTTCGCTAAACTTGATTAATCTTTATTAAGGGACCGACTACGACATGCCGTTGAGTGTGTCGTTTCCTCGCCGTTCATTGACGATCTTATGGTGGCTTTGAGTTGTTATTACTCCCCTTTGGGTCGTTGTCTCCTTGACCCATTCCCCGTTTCCCTTCTTTTTTTCTAAACTCTGTTCCCCGATGGCAGCCATTTTAGATTTGTGATTGGGGCAGATATGCAAAATTTGGTAGATCACCATCAGGTTGCCATGTGACATTTGTCTATCTAATATCAACATGATATTTGAATGGTTTTTCAAGAATTAGCAATAGACAATATTTTCATATCTTATGGGGTCTAATGTTAAACTAAGATCTGTAGTGGCGGCCATCCTGAATTTATGATGGGTACAAAAATCCTACATTTGTTTAATGTAACCAAGCCTAGTTAACATAAACTCAATGTGTGGACTGTTTTTAAGAATTAACAGCCTACAAAATTTTCTCCTTTTATCATTGGCAGCCATGTTGGATTTATGACAGATTTGACAAATACATAAAATTTGTTAGAAAACAGAGTAATATAAATGATTATTACTGTTGTTCAAGGTAGACACAGAACGAAAATAACAAAAGAACAAGGTGTTCAACAACCATTATGGACTAGTTTTCCTTCACTCGTAATCAGGTCAACGGCTACGCCTTGGACATTGACTTGATAACTCGTGGTCCCTGCATATTTGTCTACTTTAATTTACATGTATGTGTTATTTTTTTGTACTTGGTTTATATCTTATAAGTATGTAAGATTTATTTTGTAGAAATGTTGGAGAAGGCATTGATAAGTTATACAACTGTTTATCTTTGACAATAAAATGCATATGTAAGTTCAACATTTGATATTATTATAATTTGATATTATACAACAAATTTCATTTGTCAAAAGGTGTCACATGATTGAACTGTAAATTTCTGAACGACTTGTTATTTCTAAAAATAAAACCCCATATCTAAATATAAACGATAGTACAGCTGATGGCCTTACTGTTACTTAAAATAGAAAGGTAATTCCCAATTTCAGAACTTAATTTAAATTAGTCAGAATGTCTTACAATCGACCAATGATAGTACAGCTTTTAAATGCAAATTAAATTTTGTTTTGTCTACAGTTGCAGTTGTTGACAGTAGAAATAGCAGATAGTGGCAGTTACTTTTTGTCATTATTATTGAAGAATGATTCACTTCATGATATTTACATTAATGATACCACGATCGAGTGGTTTAATTGTTATTTAAGGCTTTCTAACTGAGAAAATCAAAAGCCAACTTTTGAAAACTTCACTGCAAAAGAGTTTGAATAGAGATTAGCCGTTTATTTCACTGAAATGAAACGCAAATATTACAACTGATTTTGATGATTACCATAAAACGATCAATATTGTTGTTTATTTCTGAAATGGTGTATATTTCTGAAACTACTAAGAGTGTATTGATGCGAATAATGCATAATTGTAGAAATGTCACATTTTTTATTACAAATCAGTAACCTTTCTTCATATTTTTGTGTTGATTTTCATTATTATTGTTGCAAAAAAAGCCGTGTTTTAGTTGACATAACTGATTCAAAATCTCTTAAAGAAATCTTTATTGTATAACTTTCAATAATTTCAAATTATAATAAAACAATTGTAGCCTTTTCCTATCGGTCAATACACGTTCTTATCGACCTTAATCATATATCAATCTCGGACTTCGTCCTCGGTCGATATTTGAATAAGGTCGATAAAAACATGTATAGACCTCAACAAAAGATTATAATTGTATAATATTAACACTTTGATTATAATTAAGTATTTTCCATAACAAATAATGAAATGACTATTTGTCAGTTCTGGAATCAGAATGATTTTAGCAAAACCCAAAAGGGAGGTAACTTTTTGAAAAATATCAAGGAGACAGAATGGTCCCCTGCTCGTGAAAACCAACCAAAACATAAAACATTTTTAATTAAAGGTTAGGATAGTTTTACCTCTAGCAGACGTCCTAGTTGACAAGAACTCCAGTAATTGGCAAATCATCTAATATAAATGTAAGCAACTGAAATATAAATATTCATAAGGGGACGACCATTTGATTTTCGGAGGGGGAGGGGGGGGCGATTTTGTAAATAAATAATTTATAATCTTGATGCCAGTGAAAATAAATATTTTGATCCAATTGTTATGAAATAAATAATTTGGTGTTGATTTGAGGAATATTTTTTTTAGTTGCAACTGTAAATAAATAACTTTGTTTTGACACATTTCTCATTAATTTACACTATCTAAATTATGGCACTAACTGTGTACCATAGATGTTTCTAAATAGACTCCGAGTAGACAGTCAATAAGTTGAAGTGATTAAATGAACTAGAAAACACGAGAGGACTTTATAAACATAAGTGGATGATATAAATCGGATAATGGTTTTTATGAAATAAAAACGATACACTAGGCTATGGAATAGCCTTGGATAGAAAAATGCGTGTTTGATTGACAAGGGTGTGGTGGCTCATGATGTATTTGTATACTCAAATCAATACTTGAAGTAAGCCTTTCTCGGTACTTCTTTGTAATTTCTTCTATTGGTCTGCACATGTGATAAAACAGTCACCGATTCGATCAAACCTCTAATTTTTTGCCAACAGCAACTCAAAGTAGTTTCGTGCTTTTGTTTTTTTCTTTGTTTTTGCGTTCTCCTAGGGTAGCTCTTTATTCTTCCGCAAAAAACGCAATTCTATCTCTTTCCACCTTTCGTTCTCCATTGCCTGAGTACCCGGGCCTAATCACGCTTTGTTAAACACAATTGAAAAGTCTTTTTCAGTATTCTTATATTATTGATTATTGCGCAATACCTCATCTTTATTTATTAACTTCTGGTTTTAAATTTATACATTACTGTTCTTATTCTTTTTATCATATCTATATTTATAAATCTGGCTAAGCGATATTGCAATCTTCTACCGTGAAACCTGTTCCCAGTACCACCTATAGTAAATGTTTATAATACTTTTCAACTTCCACAAGGAAACAGAAAAATTAAACCCCGCCCCGTTTTATCAGGACGAAACTGGACGCCATTTTGATGTTCGAGAATCCGAAATTCCTATTGGTCAATAGTCTTCTGCGCAAGCGTACTCCTCACTTTCCCTCGAGAACTATCTATATAGCTAGGCTATTCCATAGCCTAGCTAATTACACTGTGATTAATTAATCATTTTCTATAAATTCAGCATCAATGCATTTTTGATAGATAAATAAATAAATACTTAAAAAGTTAAAACATAAGAATGTGTGTATCCTTTGCACGTGTCTAATTTTGTCTAACTAACTTTGTTTACATTCTACACAATGTGAAACGTCCTATGTAATAAACGTTATATGACCTTATATACCAAAACCCATTCAAATAATGATGAAAGTATAGAATAGAATAGAATAGAATAGAATATGCTTTATTAACCAATCAAGGGTCCATTGAGGACATGATGACAAAACATAACAAAAAAAATTATTACAGAGACTAATACACATATATAAATATATATATTTTACACTATCAAAATAAAGTGTATTCATAATATTAATAAAATAAAGTGATCAGAGGGCACCAGCACTGTGGACATTTGAAATATAGAGTACAAATTTTGCTATAGATTAGACAAGATGACTCAGGTAGAGAAGGCACCAAGGGACGATGCTTCAGGATAATTCTGTGCAAAATTATAATTTACAGCAGAACTTCCTCCTCGTGCCTTATCCAGATGAGCCAGCTTTTATATGCTATTTACTAAATTTTACTTTTTTTAACACAATTAATAAGAACATGAATGAACAGGTTAGATTTTGCAAGTAATTCAGATGGGAAAGACACCAAGGGACGATGCTTAAAGGACACTTTTTAACGTTTTATAATTTTTATTCGTTTCTAAATAAATAGCAAATTGTAAATAATAAAACTGTTTATATAATATTAAGTGTCCTCCTAGTGCCTTAACCAGGTGAACCAGTCACAATGTTAAACACCAGCGAATTTCATCATATTACTTATACTTGTAAGTAAAGTAATGTCTTCATTATTCAGGAGCCAAAATAGTTTATTGTCATTATTGAGTGACGTAAAATTTATACTAAGCGACTTTGCAATTTCTAACATTGACAAACGTAAATCATGTACCTGACTACAAGAGAGAATAAAGTGTTTTTCATCATCAACTGTATCAGAGTCACATCTAGTACATCTTCGATCGTCACGTGAAACCCGATGGTATCTTCCCCGCTCTATACTTAATCTATGTGCAGATATTCTGATTCTAGTAATATTTCTCCATGACTCAAAATTGGTCATATTAATTAAATATTTTTCAAGCCCAAAATTTGATTTCAAAGAACAGTAAGTATCTAATTTTTCTTTAGAGCTAAGGACCTTTTGTGTATTCCATAAGGTTATGAAGTGCTCTCGTATATATCTATTACTAGTAGTTTTAAACTTATTACTACTTGTTGATTTTAGATCATTAACCTTATTTATGGATTTAAGCAGAAATTGGATAGAACCATAGCATGAGGGGATTTTCTTTTAAAATAGAGTTTTAGAATTAATATAAGCATGCTGTAATAGAGGAAATGAGGAGTCCAAATTTTCTAGACGGTGCCAATATTTTGCCATAGCTTTTATAATATCAAAATGAAGAGGAAATCTTCTAAGTTCAGACAGAACACCAAAATTTGATGTTTTTTTATGTACTCCTAAAATAAACTTGCAAAATTTTATATGCAGTTTGTCACAGAATAAATGATTATAAATTTTATCAATTGAGCATGCATCTCCTCTAAATTTAGCTGTAAATGGATTAAAGTTACCCCATATTTCTGCACCATAAAGAAGGATTGGTTTAATAGTATGGTCAAAAACATGAATTGAGACTTTTATATTTGGATTAAAAGAGAGAAAATCAGAGCAAAATTTAAAGTAAGCTTTTAAGGCTTTTTGATACAATTCATTCTGAGCCAACGAGAAAGATCCAGAACTTGTAAATTTCAAGCCCAAATATTTAAAAGAAACTACACATTCTATTTCAGAGTTATTGACTGTGAAGGGTTGTTTTAAGTGTCCGCCAGCTTTGTTGAAAATCAAAACTTTAGTCTTTGAAGTATTGATATTCAAACACCAATCTTGACAATATAGATAAAGTTTATCCAACTTAGATTGTAAACCTTTTGCTGACGAAGATAATATTACAATATCATCTGCATACATTAAACAGTGAATCGGGTGATTATTAAGATATATAGGGTCTCCACAATCACTGAGATATTTGGGTAAGTCATTTATGAAGAGGTTAAATAGATTGGGACTTAAATTATCTCCCTGTTTTACCCCAAGATTTACGGGGAAAAAAATCAGTGATCCTGTTATTACTGCGAACACAAGATTTGCTCAAAGAATACATGTTTTTAATAATATTATAAAAGTTTGAACCTACACCAATTTGAAGTAATTTCAACTTAATACCAGTATGTATTACTGTATCATAGGCCTTTTGAAATTCAACAAAGCAGGCAAACACTCTCCCATCTTTATCATGGCAATATTTATCAATAATAGTTTTCAAAATAAACATATGGTCAGATGTTCTTGCATTTCGAGTAAAGCCAATTTGGCAATTATCAATTATATTATATTTGTTCAAAAATTTAGAGAATCTAATATCTAATACTTTGTTGAAAAGTTTACCAAGAGCTTTGTGATTGTGATGCCTCTGTAATTATTGGGATCTGAGCTATCACCACTTTTGAAAATCGGAGTTATAAAACCAACAGCCCAAGATTCTGGGTATTGTCCAGTTGAGAAACTTGCATTAAATATTTTAAAGATGCTATCCAATAGTAATGTTTGTCCGCATTTTAGCATATTATTAGAAATGTTATCTAATCCTGGAGACTTGTTAAGTTTGAGCTGTGAAATAGCTTTTGATATTTCGGATTTAGTTATAGTACCATCTAACTCTGTGAAACTTTTGATTTTTTTCTAGAGAATCTAGTTCCTTTTGTAGTGTGTGTATACGAGAAGTATGCTCTGGTTTAGGGTCAAGTAGTTTTTGGAAATGTTTAAGCCAAGTAAAAGGAGGTACATCACCATCATTTTTGGGTGAATATTTTCCCTTTATATTCATTTATCAGTTGCCAATACATTTTTAGATTTTCAGTATGAAGTGCTTCAATCTTTGTAAGCATATCTCTTTTAAATTGCCGATACTTGTATTTTCGCAGTTTTGTGTATTCCCGGAAAATTTTGTAGTAATGTCCCTTTATCATTGGGTCTGTTGGATTTTTTTAATAGATTTCACCATAGTTAATTAAATTCTTTTTTGCATTGTATAGATCTGCAGCATACCATTTTTTATGCTTTGGTTTAGATTTAGAGCTTCTCTTCGGTTTTTTCCTTTTAAGTGATTTCTCGGCAGCACTTATTATAATATCAGATAATTCTATAGAAGCTGTATTTATTGATAACCAGTCAGTAGTATTCTTCTGATTAAATTGATTTAGTTTTTCTTTAATTTCTTTAGAAGAAAGAGCATTTTTACAGTTATTCGCGGAATCATCTGACCATATGAAATTTTGAGTTATATCATTTAACACAATATTATTATCATTATTTGTTACAGTATAGATACAAAATTTGGCCGATAGTGACCATTCAAGTAAGCAGTGACAGTCAGATAAAGTGGATATAAAATCTGACACTTTGAAATATAAAATACAATTCAATAAATGTTCTGATACTAAAGTATAATCCACAGTGCTGGCCCCATTTGGGGTAAAACAAGTATAATTTCCAGAGATGTCCCCAAATGTTCTCCCATTTAAAATTCTAATTTGGTTACTGATACATAGATCTAAAAGTTCCTTTCCTCTTTTATCTAATTTGATATCTTTGTTATGACGAGGAGTAATATCTATATCAGTGCTATAATTTGAAAAAAGGGGTAGATAATGTGTATTATCATTAATAATGTAATCAGCTTGAGAGGAAGTTCTTGCGTTGAAATCGCCGCAAAGTAATATGTCTCCTTCCTTTTTATATAAAATAATATCTTTTTCGAGGCATCCCAAAATATCTTTTTCAAGAGTTATGGAATAGGACGACATCTCTGGTGGATCATATATTAGACAAATATATAAATCTTTTTTAAAGTTAAAAAAAGATTTTTCCAGTTTTACCCATTGTATGTCTGGGTTGGTGTTTTTTATAATTTTAACCCCAGGTTTTATGAAAGGTTTGCATAGTACAGCTTAGCCACCAAAATGTCTATTATTTTTGTTACTAGCCGGTCTACAAACAAGATGGCAGTACATGTCTCCTATTTTTGAGATAGGATTATTGTATCCTAGGTGAGTTTCTGCTAGGAAGAGAATATCAAAGTTATTAATTGTTTTCAAAAATAATGGATCCTCGTCTTTTTTGTTATGTTTAGGCCCCCAATATTCCAAAATCCCATTTTTAGGGAAGTAAATGTAGAAAATACCATTTCTAATTATGAAATAAAATATAACTTGTACCAAATATGGATTAGAAACTTGTTTTGGGGGGTAAAAATGGATTATTACATATGCAGCCCACTTGGCACCGTCCCATGGTGACCTCTGCTTCTGAACAACAATATACTTGTTCAGTTGCATTGGTCACATGAAGGGCTGTCTGTTCATTAACACAGCATTTGAATTTTTATTATCTCCCTATTTTATCTATAATTCACTTTTTCAATTATTGCAATATGAATGCACTGGACACAACAGGCCTCTGGCACCGTCCCCTGGTGACTTCTGCATCAGAATAACTTCTTGNTTTTTTTTTTTTTTTTTTTTTTTTTATCAAACTTTCTATAGTGGTGTGTCTTAGTTATCTGGGGTTGCTCATCTTGCTTTAAATAATGCATATTTATATATTTTAAGTGTCTAGTTTATGTATATGTTCAAGTTTAATATGTACTATTATATAATCACTGTAATGATTTTGCCCTCTATGGGACCTTAATTGGAATAAAGTATCTTATCTTATCTTATCTTATCTTATACATCTGTTTCAGAGCAAAATATCCTGTTAAGTACTCATGATAATTAAGGAATAAAAAATGCTTTTCATATACTAAATATAAAACAATACAATTCTAATATCAGAAAATGATTCAGATTTTACAATGTACATTTTCATTATGGAAATAAATCATGAAACACTCATTCTCAAGAAATATCAATTAAAAAGTCATGTTATAAAATGAAAAATTATAGCAGGTGAATACAATTTAAATTTCAAAATGTGTATGTTTCATTAATCATTGAAATCTCCCCCTGCCCCTTCCTCGTCTTGATCTAGATCGTGACCGATTGCGGTTAGTGGCCTGAATCGGGATATCAAGGGCTGTGTGTAGGGCTTTTTCTATGTAATTGGCCAGGTAGGATATGCCTTTTGAGGATAGGTGGTAGTTATCCTTTGAAAGTAATTCCCTGTTTGGATTTCCATTAAATAGCATATTACTGTGTTCACAGTAGGATATGTTGTGTGATTCACCACTGAACTTTTGTTTGATTAGGACATTAAGTATTTGACCATTACTATGGTATTCTATTGAATCCAGTCTTGGAGTACAGAGTGAAACTATAATGTGAATATTTTCCCACTTTGATAAAAATCAGGGCCAACAGTTTTTCAAAATTAGTGGCACATTCTTGTGGGGTAACTGACTTGATGTCATTTGTAAATACATGTAAAATTAAAACATTATATTTTACATCATGTGCATTACATTTTTCTACAAATTCATGAGCTTGTTTAATAGTGTACTGCACTTCTTTTTTAAGAATAACATCATGAGACAGCCATTCTTCTCTCAACCCTTCGACATTAGATGTTCCCATGAGTAATGCTAAAGGTTTGTTTTTTGTCAGAACAGATGAACCCTTCGGAAATTTGTGGTACAGATGATGCAATGTGGGTCTTAAGGGATATGATCTCATCTTGTGCTTTGTCGTATTTAATTTCAAGTTCAGCAATCTTTATGTGTAGAGTGGAAATTTCACTATTTTTCGATTCAAGTTGTTTGGCATGTGCTTCAAATTCGGCCGATACTGTTTTGATTGATTGGTTAAGTTGTTCACGAGTTTCTTCGAGTTGTTTTGTTAGACGTCTTGTGTTTTGTTCTTCTTGTGCGAGCTTGATTTCATAATCTCCCTTTTCAATTCTGTTTTTCTTTTCAAGTGATTCATTTTGTAATTCCAGTCGTGTAATTTTTGTTTCTAAATCGCTTCGTGGTTCTACAGATACACTTTTACTTTTCACTAGTTTTTGGAGCGTTTCAGACTCTTTGTTTACTAATTGCTTCATATCATCAGCTCTTTCAATATGCTTGCTGTGTTGTGATTTTGTAGATTATTTAACTGTTCAACCGATTTCGTGAAGTAGTTTTCCAATCGTGTTAATGAATAGGTGGAAATACATGTATTTCCATTCTTATCAACTTTTTTCACAGGAGGAAATGAACTAGCTGTTGAGATTTCCTCATCACTATCTAGAGTTTTACATTCTGTATCATGAATTACTGTATTATCAAGTTCTGTAGAGTCTAACGATTCTAGAACCTTGACTAGGATTCTTTTTATAAGTATAAAAACTTACTTTGTAAGCCTTGGGGATCTGTTTTTTCTGCTTATATGACGATTTCACACTGCGTAATTGACAAATGAGAAAAATCAGACTAAGACAGATAACTCAATTGCGTGAAGCTTGTCAGGGATGTTTTATACGTTGACGGGGAAATATATTCCGAACCATCAGACATTGCCAAATCGTGATATGATTCTTGGAACACCCGAGCAGCGCCCCATGACAAAGAAACGTCGTTTGTCAACACCAAAACATAAACATAGGTAGGGTTCCCCTGGGGAATACTTGAGTGAACTGAAATCAGTTGAAAATGTTGTACATAAATGTGAATCAAATAACTTTATTGACCTTAAAATATTGTCTCTTAACTGTTGTGGAATAGTGAAAAGGTCACAATACCCTGAATTTTTAGAGTTAATAGAAAATTGTGATATTGTCTGTCTGTCAGATACTAAAACTGACGAATTTGATTGTGGTTATATTTTTAAATATAAACATAGAATTTGTAAGTCTAGGGTGAAATCAGGCGGATTAGCCATTGGATTTAAAACAATATTAAGAGAAATTTATACAACCTATTGATACTGGTAGTAGCTTTGTGTATTGGTTTAAGATTTCTAGTAAAATTTTAAATATAGACTCAGACGTGATTGTTGGTGCTATCTATGTACCACCAGAAAACTCTATATACAGAAATGCTTCTGCTTTTACGGAAATTGAACATGAATTTCTTAATCTTTCTGAAAATAAGAAATATGTTTTGCTCACTGAAGATTTTAATAGTAGAACTGGTACATATCCAGATTTCTTTGAAATTAGTAGAAGTGAAAACGATAACACTGATGAAATTGTAGACCTTTCCCTTCAATTATCACAGTATGATTTAGTTCGTTTCAGACATAATCAGAATATTTTGAAAAATAATTATGGCAATCTGCTATTAGATTTGTGTAAAAATAACAATTTGTTTATTTTAAATGGTAGAATAAAGGGTGATGACGAGGGAAAATTTACATGTAAACAATCAAGTACTGTTGATTATTTTATTTGTTCATATGATTTATTGTGTTTTGTTTCGAATATGAATGTTTTAGATTTTTCTATACTTTACTCAGATGTTCACTGTCCATTAGTACTTAACATGTGTTTTAAATCCAATGTTTTACTAAATGGAACTTGCCATTCAGATGAACTGTGTAAAATAAAAAAGATTAGAAAGTGGGATGCCCAGAAGAAAAATGATTTTGTTGATAAAATAGATGTTAATAAAATAGAAGAATTGATATCAGAAATTGATATTTCGACTACATCTGGTACGTCTCAAGAAAATTTTAATATGTTGGTTGAATCTGCTAGTAATATTTTAACAAGATCTGCGGAGGAAGTTTTTGGTGTTTATGAACCATTTTTCTGTAATAATAAAAATAAAGTAAAAAGGGGGAACAAACCATGGTTTAATAACGAGTGTTGGAATAAAAGGAAATGCTTCCGAATTGCAAAAAGGGGGTATAAAACTAGGAAAACTAGAAATAATTGGGATGAAATGAAGCGAAAAGAAAAGGAATATAAAAATCAAATGGACAAGTCAATTAGAGATCACGGAAAAATATTAGAAAGAAAATGGATAGTTTGAAAAATAAAAATCCTAAAGAATTTTGGAAGATTTTGAACGCGAGTAGGAGAAGTCAAAAATCTGATATTCCCTTGCAAACTTTATATGAATTTTTTAAGAAGTTAAACTCGTCAGATTCCACAGACGACATCGTTTGGGATGATGGCTCATATGATTCGTCCTATTAGTGAGGAAGAAATATGTCATAACGTTAAATGTTTAAAAAATGGCAAAGCATGTGGAGATGATCTTGTTATTAATGAATATATTAAAAGTACATGTCATATTTTTCTGCCTTTGTATTTAAATTATTTAATGCTATCTTTGATTCAGGAAAGGTTCCTGAGCAATGG
>MJUU01017951.1:187712-217756 GCA_002080025.1 Modiolus philippinarum
ATATAAATGTAAAACTTGGATAACAGTCATCTTATTCAATAAAACTTTTTTATGGAGAAGATGTACATTCATAGGCCATCATTGTTCATCATAAACACGTTCATTGAATTCATTATCAAAAAAGTATGGTGCTTTATTTGTTACTCATTATCACTGTACAAGGCGGAAAATACAATAGACCTTAACGTTTTTTAAATGTCTTGGATTAGGCTAGTTGAAATTTTCAGACACTTTTACAGTTCTACCCCCTCTAGTACATCATGTAGTAACAGCTCGCATGAAGTCTAATTCTTTTCGTGAATAAAATTATTGCGTCCTATCTCAGAATTGACTAACTCAAATGCAACAAGAAGTATTGTCTTAGTGATGCTAAGAATGAAATGCGCAGTTCAATATGAATTCCATTGACTTACTGCTTTGTGTTTTATCAAATGTTTTTCAGTTGTCAAGGATCGAAGATTCGAACAACTTTCAAAAATCAGTATGTGTGAATTTTCTTTGATTAAAGAAGTACATGGCCAATAAGGCGTGATTTTTTTCCCTATATTTGGCCATTTTCAGAATTTGCTCAAATGATGTCGAAAATCGTTTGAGGTGGTCTCTGTGTACTTATTAGAAATAAAATTAATATATGCCGCACTTGTATGTTTTCTGACTTATTAGCAGTCAACCATGGCTGTAAATGGCCTTTTGTGTCAATTTTAGCTATTTTACGGTGTTTGAGAAGATGGTACTACGCAAAAGACACGGAGAACCAAAACCATTTTTTTTGGACTGCAAACGGATAAACATTTGCCCTTCCAAATGGCAATAAGTTTATTTTGGTTCTGGAGGTCCTATACACCGAATTTTAACAAAAACCTACAAATATAGTCAAAATCTGTCAAAATTGCATACAAGTGGCCAGTTCAGTGGCTTAATCTTTATCTAAATGTACGGGGATGCATTTGAATTGATTTTGTTCTCATAGTGTATATAACAGATGATCTTCAAGTTCAAGAAGATTTAATGCATTCGCAAAATTAGTATTCTGAAGGAAATAAATCCAAGGGTATATGGCCATACCTCTTTCCTTTTCTCATCATATAGCTATTGGTGTTCAATTTCACTTCTTGTATGAGTGTTTTTCAATTTCAACTCTTGTCGTAGAGGTGAATTATTATTCATTCGACTAATTTGCCATATATAGTCTATGCCAATTCTTTATAGTTCAGTATTTGACTGTTTTTTTCTGCTTAATCATATAGCTACTGTCTACAATTGCATAATTTTTTCGTCTACAATTTGGTAAATCAAACTAATCCTAACTTGGAATCTGAACAAAAAATTCCCAAAACACTTAAATTATCTGATATTAAAAACGACAACAAGTATATAAAATTCAAAGAAAAACGTGACAAGTCTTGAGGTTATAAAATGTATGTTGTGATGGGAGTCTATTTTATTTTAAATTCCCGACACCTAAATCAATTTTCGGGGGCTCCGGCTACAGAGCTGCCGGGCACATCCCCAGTTGCTGGATAGGGGAATGCCCTGTCATAATACAGAAAACCTGACCACGAACCATTGTAGCCAAACTATGTGGAGAAACTCAACGCTCCATGCAGTATAAAGACCCCTTTTATAGAGCAGATTAGCTGGAACTCGTATAGAAGGCTAATTTTCCTGTCCCTACCCATTTCTCCCCTTTTCCAGTGGCAATCAAAACTTGTTCTCCCGGTTGTCCCTAGTTCCATTATTGCTTCTTTCTTCTCTTACCTATATATTTTTTAACTAATTAACTTGTTCTTGTCCTGATATAGATGAAAATTGCTAGCTGGACGTTAAACTCTAACTAATCAAATGAATCAATCAATTGATTTCAAATTGAACTATAAAGAAAAAGCTGTTCAAAACTAAAAAGTCGACTGAATAGTCAAAATGTAGACTAACAACTAAAGAGTTGTAGGCAACAGGTAATTAATCATGCAGCAGGTGCGGACAGGGGGAGTTGAAAGGGGAATTCCAACTTAGAAGTGAAAGGAAAGTTCGCTGAGCGGAGCGAGGCGCGAAAATTTTTCTATAACAGCTAACAGTGAACTGAATATTCATCATAACAGCTAACACAAAACTACCCAATAACAGCTAACACAACATTATATTTTGCAATAACAGCTAACAGAGAATCAATTTTACCCAATAACACAATAACAGTTAATACCCTTGCCCCCTCTTAATAATTCTTTACGCAGATGATACAGTCTTATTGTCTGAAGATAGAGAGGAGCTTCAGAAACAAAAATATATACTGCATGAGTATTGTGCATTGTGGAAGTTAAAAGTAAATGTTCAAAAAAGTAAAGTTGTAATTTTTAGTAATGGCCGACTGCCAGAAAACATTATATTTAAATATAATGATATTGAATTGGAAATCGTAAATGATTTTACATATGTAGGAGCATTATTTTCAAGAACAGGAAGTTTCTACAAAGCAAAAAAAAAAAAACACAAGCGGAAAAAGCATCTCGTGCTATGTGCGATATTTTACGAAAGGGGAGANGTCTGAAGATAGAGAGGAGCTTCAGAAACAATAAGATATACTGCATGAGTATTGTGCATTGCGTGTGGAAGTTAAAAGTAAATGTTCAAAAAAGTAAAGTTGTAATTTTTAGTAATGGCCGACTGCCAGAAAACATTATATTTAAATATAATGATATTGAATTGGAAATCGTAAATGATTTTACATATGTAGGAGTATTATTTTCAAGAACAGGAAGTTTCTACAAAGCAAAAAAAAACACAAGCGGAAAAAGCATCTCGTGCTATGTGCGATATTTTACGAAAGGGGAGATTGAATAATTTATCCATTCACTGTCAGCTCGATTTATTTGACAAAGTCATCAAACCTATGCTTTTGTATGGGTATGAAGTATGGGGTTTCGGTAATAATTCTGTCATTGTAAAAGTGCATCTTAAGTTTTGCAAAATGTTACTTAAAGTCAAGAAAAGCACTCCTTATTTTATGGTATATGGAGAACTTGGAAAATATCCATTAGATATTTCTATAAAACTAAGAATTTTAAATTATTGGGCAAAATTATTGACCGGGAAACAAGACAAACTTCCCGCTTTTTTATACAGATTTTCTCTACATAAATATGGTGAAAATACTACATGGCTAAACATCGTGAAAAAAATCCTTGATAATAGTGGGTTATCACATGTATGGATAAATCAATATTTTGTCAGTAGTACCTGGCTGTTTCAGACAGTGAAATTTAATTTGATTGATCAACACAAACAACATTATTGGTTTTCAATTCTGAATAAATCGCCTAAAGCCTTAAACTATAGATTATTTAAAAATACTCTAGGAAGTGAAAATTATTTAAAGATTTTAGATGACAAAAATATATTTTTGTTTTGTAAAATCCGAACTACTAATCACAGACTTCCCATTGAGACTGGGAGATGGCAAAATATTCAACGAGAGACAAAAAGTGCCAGCTATGTAACTTAAACGAAACAGGCGATGAGTTTCATTATATTTTAACATGTCCGGCTCTAATTGAAGTAAGAAAAAAAATTCTAAAACCGCATTTTTTATAACTTTCCAAACGTATTAAAATTTCATAATTTAATGAACAGTAAAAATACTTATAACCTTTGTAAATTTGTTAAAATAGTGAATAAACGAGTATCACCCTAGGGGTAGCTACTGTCATTGTCTCTCATGGTATATTTATATTTTTATTTATACTTTAATGTGTCATGTGTCCTTTGTATTGTTTTAATTGTTTATTATTCATTGTCAATATTATATTTTGTTATATTTCTCTGTACCGTTGTATAATGGTTTATTGAGAATAAAGATATATATACATTTTACGAAAGCCTTTTTGGGCCATATTCGTAGGTAAAGATTTTGGAACTTTCGCAAATTATCGCAAAACTAAGAGTATTAACGCGAAAATTTCTCACAATTACGCAAACTTTCAAGAGAGGACGGTAGTGACCATACTCACGTCTACATTATAACAAGAAAGACGTATAAATGATAGCTGACTTTTATGGAGATTCAACTTGAATAAATGGGGATGGGGGGGTGGGGGTGGAAAGAGGGTCTCATCCCTATTTTTCGTCATCTGAATGAGCAAATCCGGAAATCCTGGATCCGGAAGATTGTATTTCAGAAAACAATTTTTGTTAATCCCGTTAAATTTTACCATTAAATCCCGATTTCTCGGATCTAAAAACACGCCTTTCCCGTGTCCCGATGGCATTTTTTCCCGAATTCTTGGCCTCAAAAAATGCCATGCCGAATTCGCGAAGTTAAACAAGAGGCTCTCAAGAGCCTGTATCGCTCACCTGGCCCTTGATTAACATAGACATTTTATGTTAAACAGCCCTTATATATAATTAAACTATAAATCCAATATCCCTAATTAGTTAAAGGGGAGAAGACCTCTGTTAGTTTAGTTTAACATTGGACCCCATGGGAAACACTCAGTTCCCCGCTGGCTGCCATGTTGGATATCGCGCTGACCTGAAAAACACCTTTTTGCAAGGGACCACTAATTGACTATTGCGGCCAAGTTTAGTTCCAATTGGCTCAGTACATTCAGAGGAGAAGATCTTTGAATGTGTTTTCCCATAATCCAATGTTAAAACTATGTTCCCCACTTGCGGCCATGTTGGATATAGTGCGATCCTGAAAAACACCTTTTTTGCAAGGGACCACCTAAGGACTATTGTGGCCAAGTATGGTTCCAATTGGCTCAGTAGTTTCAGAGAAGATCTTTGAAAGTGTTTTCCCATAGGGTCCAATGTTAAAACTATCTTTCCCCCTGGCGGCCATCTTGAATATCGCACTGACCTGAAAAACACATTTTTTTGCAAAGGACCACCTAAGGACTATTGTGGCCAAAATTGGTTCCAATTGGCCCAGTAGTTTCAGATGAGAAGATCTTTGAATGTGTTTTCCCATAGGGTCCAATGTTAAACTACATCCCCCGCTGGCAGCCATGTTGAATGTAGCGTAATCCTGAAAAACTCCTTTTTGTAAGGAACCACCCAAGGACTATTGTGGCCAAGTTTGTTATCAATTGGCTCAGTAGTTTCAGAGAAGAAGATCTTTGAAAGTGTTTTCCCATAGGGTCCAATGTTAAAACTATGTTTCCCCCTGGCGGCCATCTTGAATATCGCGCTGACCTGAAAAACACATTTTTTGCAGAGGACCACCTAAGGACTATTGTGGCCAAAATTGGTTCCAATTGGCCCTGTAGTTTCAGATGAGAAGATCTTTGAATGTGTTTTCCCATAGGGTCCAATGTTAAACTACATCCTACCGCTGGCAGCCATGTTGAATGTAGCGCAATCCTGAAAAACACATTTTTGTAAGGAACCAACTAAGGACTATTGTGGCCAAGTTTGGTATCAATTGGCTCAGTAGTTTCAGAGAAGAAGATCTTTGAAAATGTTTTCCCATAGGGTCCAATGTTAAAACTATGTTTCCCGCTGGCGGCCATCTTGAATATAGCAATGACCTGAAAAACACCTTTCTTGCAAAGGACCACCTTATGACTATTGTGGCCATGTTTGGTTCCAATTGGCGCAGTAGTTTAAGAAAAGAAGATCTTTGGATGTGTTTTCCCATCGGGTTCAATGTTAAAATTGTGTCCCCCTCTGACGGCCATGTTGATTGTAGCGCAATCCTGAAAAACACCTTTTTTGTAAGGGACAACCAAAAGACTATTGTGGCCGAGTTTGGTACCAATTTGCTCAGTAGTTTCAGAGAAGAAGATCTTTGAAAATGTTTTCCAATAGGTTTGATCCCAGCTGGCGGCCATCTTGGATAACGTACAGACCTGAGCGACACAATTTTTAAAGGGGACCACCCAAGGACTATTGTGGCCAAGTTTGGTTTCAATTGGCCCACTGGTTTCAGAGGAGAAGATCTTTGAATGAAAAGTTTACGGACGGACGGACGGACTAAGGACGCAAAGTGATTGCAAAAGCTCACCCTGGCATAGCCAGGTGAGCTAAAAAGAAGTCAGAGAAGAAGATATTTGAAAGTATTTTCCCATAGGTTCCAATGTTAAAACAATATTTCCCGCTGGCGGCCAATATTGGAATTCGCACAGACCTTAAAAACACCTTTTTCGTAAGGGATCACCCAAGGAATATTGTGGCCAAGTTTGGTTCCAATTTGCCCAGTAGTTACAGAGGAGAAGATCTTTGAATGTGTTTTCCCATAGGGTCAACTGTTTAAACTATGAGCCCCGCTGGCGGCCATGTTGAATGTAGTGCGATCCTGAAAAACACCTTTTTTGTAAGGGACCACCCAAAAACTATTGTGGCCAAGTTTGGTACCAATTGGCACAGTAGTTTCAGAGAAGATCTTTGAAAATGTTTTTCCATAGGTTTGGTCCCAGCTGACGGCCATCATGGATAACGTACAGACCTGAGCGACACAATTTTTAAAGGGGACCACCCAAGGACTATTGTGGCCAAGTTTGGTTTCAATTGGCCCAGTGGTTTCAGAGGAGAAGATCTTTGAATGAAAAGTTTACGGACGGACAGACGGACGGACGAAGGACGCAAAGTGATTGCAAAAGCTCACCCTGGCATAGCCAGGTGAGCTAAAAAGCCAATCCCGGCGTAACGAAAATGGTCTCTTCCCCCCTTAAATAACTAGTATTCTGGACAGAAAAATGCATACATAGTACACCATTACTGCAGTGTGTTGGCGGAATACAGGAGCTAAAAAGCCAATCCCGGCGTAACGAAAATGGTCTCTTCCCCCCTTAAATAACTAGTATTCTGGACAGAAAAATGCATACATAGTACACCATTACTGCAGTGTGTTGGCGGAATACAGGACAATTATTTTTATATTTGACGTATTAAATTAAGAAAGTAAAAAGCAAGCTGCATGAATTCTAACTAGGAGTAAATGAAATGTCTCACCCCAAAAGGGGGAGGTATTCTCCATTATCAGCTGTACCTGTGCTGGCCCCCGGAAAAAAAATAACCGAAAAAAGTTTATTTTTTCAAACTACCCCCAAAAAATAGTTGTTTTTTTTTTCAAATCACCCCCAACAAAAAATTATAGTTGGTTAAACAAGTGACTCCAAAAAATATTTAAGAAAGATAACCCCTAATAATTACCTGTACATATTAACATAAAAAGATTAAAAATATGGCAGAATCAGGGGTACTCTACTGATTTGCATAGCGGCCATGTTGTTACTCTTGCTTTTCGGCCATGTTAGTTAAAATGCATAGGGAAGATATTTGATATTTTGCAAAATTATCTAATAATGCACTTCAGAACATTTTTGTCCGCATCTAGCATTATTCTGCACCCTGTTTACATCTATTCTATACATAAATATTTATCAGTAATAATGAAAATTTCCGACCAATTAAGTTTGAAATTCGAAGCGGGATCATGATATTTTGACTGTAGAAGCCATTGTAAAACTGCCGAGTAAGCAATCTTTGACAGAAAAATACATATAAAAGATAAACATGTAGCAAATTTGTCTGCATATGACCATCGATGAAATATAATTCACATAGATTCATCAACAGTTGTTCCTCTTATACTTACTGAGGAAAATTTGCGGTCAAATTTAATTGAATATGTGTAATTCCAAGCTTTCCAGTGACGGGAAATCCTTCTACAGACTGATTTTAACCACAATTTCTATGTTTTAAAATCCCTACAACAAAAACTTTGTACAGCTCATACCAGTAGTCCTAGGCACTTGATATTTGACATGCAGTTGCATTTTGGGGAGTACATACAGATTCCATGCCCAGAGGGTGGCCCTGGCCCCCTAAGTCACGCATGAACGATCACTTTAAGTTTTAGCAAGCAGTTTGTACAGCCTATACCAGTAGTCCTAGGCACTTGATATTTGACATGCAGTTGCGTCTTGGGGATTACATACTGATTCCATGCCTTGATGGTTGCCCTGGCTCTTTAGTCATGCATGAGTGATCACATCATTTTTCCCAAGGAAATTGTAAACACAGTTAAAGATTATATTTTATTTTTATTCCTGCTGCAGTAGATCAATATGCAAACTAAGGCGATGCGAGGGGCGGGCGAGACATGTCCTGTGTCCACAGTTTATTCTTAATCAAGATCGATGAGAAGTTAATTATTTTTCTTATATGTTTTTCTTGGTAGTGCATGGCACAGAAAAAGATACATGCAAATAAAGCGGAAACTCAACACGACAAAGCAGGTAAAAGATCATGATGTGCAAGGGTTGACTATCAAAATGTCTTTGATACATTGAAGGAATACTACAAATTTCAATTGATATTTTCATTCATTTTAAAAGAATAAAAAATATTTTTGAAGTTGGATTTTCTAAGGAAGTGGCGATGGCGAGGCCCTTTTCGAGTTATTTAATATCTCTTCATTGGCGGATCCACGTTGGGTGTTTCGGGGGTTGGAATCCCTCTTCTTTTTAAATATTTTTATTTCGTGCAAGATTTCGGAAAAATTGACAAAAAGTTGGTAAAAAGGTACTAGTCCTTTTTCGGAGGCTTGATCCGCAGGTACTCTTGCCGATTTTCTTAATAGCTTATATTTGATGTTTAACTTGTAATAATTTCGTTAAACAATTTTGTCATACAATATCTTCAGTGTTTACTTGAGAATTTAAGATAATGTCTAGGTATATGCCAGATATAGTCCTTAAATTGATCATAACTTCAACAATTTTAACGAAAAGTTTGTCACAGTTGCCGTGATTTTGTGCAAACTGACTTTTGAGTGCTAAACTGAGCACATCTTCCATTTGTTCTAGGAGGTAATACTTTCTGATTCCAGGTCGATCTGAAATAGACAAAATTAGTGTTCAATCAAACTGAGAACATCTTTCATTTTTTCTAGGTGGTAATACTTTCATATACCAGGTAGATCTGAAATAAACAAGAATAGTGTTCAATCAAACTGAGAACATCTTTCATTTGTTCTAGGCGGTAATACTTTCTTATACCAGGTCGATATGAAATAAACAAGAATAGTGTACAATCACACTGAGAACAAATCATTTGTTCTAGGAGGTACATGTAATACCTTCTGATTCCAGGTCGATCTGAAATAGACAAAAATAGTGTTCAATCAAACTGTGAACATCTTCCATTTTTTCTAGGTGGTAATACTTTCTTATACCAGGTCGATATGAAATAAACAAGAATAGTGTTCAATGAAACTGAGAACAAATCTTTTGTTCTAGGAGGTACATGTAATACCTTCTGATTCCAGGTCGATCTGAAATAGACAAAAATAGTGTTCAATCAAACTGCGAACATCTTCCATTTGTTCTAGGTGGTAATACTTTCTGATGTCAGGTCGATCTGCAATGACAAAAATATTGTTCAATCAAACTGAGAACATCTTCCATCCGTTCTGGGAGGTAATACTTTCTGATGTCAGGTCGATCTGAAATAACAAAATATTGTTCAATTAAACTTTGAACATCTCCCATCTGTTCCAGGAGGTAATTCTTTCTGATGTCAGGTCGATTTGAAATAGACAGAATAGTGTATAAAATCAGAATTTAGTTTTAATATCAAAGTATATTGAAAACATTGTTATTTTGATGTCTTATTTTAAGAGAGGTTTCTGAAAGTCGTTTTTTTCTTAAACCCGCTTCTCATTGCAAAATCGAATATCTCTCTTCTGGGGTGTTTTGGCTTTGAACTAATGCTTATATCGCATCAAAGTGTGCATTTCGTAAAAAAAAAAATACCAGAAACACGTACATTGTGGAGAAATATCGTTTTTATATTTCTCTGTCCTAGGCTGATTTTGGCTTTCTATTGATATCATATTCGTTGTTTTTTTCGATCAGCCTTCAAACATATTTGAGTTTATGGTCTTCAAAATGTTTTACCTGTACTAGACAGACATAACACTATCAGCAAAGCGCGAATCGACGAGATCATTATTACAGTCAAGCAATATATGGGATTGTTGAAAACAATCATTATTACTGTAATAAACATTATTGATTTTATTACAGTAATAATTTCATTATCGGGATCGCATCTATTGTTTACACTATAATAATGATCTCATCGATTCGTACTAGGCCGATAGTACATAATAAGCTGTCGAAATGGTCATATGCAGAAACTTAATTAACTTTAAATTTACAATTACAGTTCAAATTAAGGTATTGGTTGTTCCATTGCTTTGTTTTACCATGTATTTGTAGACATTTTGTCTCATGTGCATTTACTCCATATCCCTTCATTGGTTATTCATTTCAAAAAAAAATTGTGACCTGATTTTAGTATACTATAAAGGTTATATAGGGCCTGTAAGTCTCGTACAATTTTGGAACTTCCGGGATCAAAAATTGTACCCGGAAGTTACATTTTAAGCAAAGATTTATGACGTTTCAAACAAAAATCTGAACGTCATAATCCTAAGACGTCATGTTTCGGCGGGAAACGTTTTCGAATTGTCTGTTTATCGTGGATTCTCGTGAGTCACATGACGAGACTTACGGACCTTATTCAATCATAAAAGAATCATACAACAACATTTGTTTGGTTTATTAACTGGCCATATGGAACTAAATTTACAATTACATCGAATTCATTTATCCATATCAATACAAAACTGTGAAATGATTTCAGTATATTATAAAGATTATACTCAATCATAAAATAATCAATCTAAATAATATACACACATATGTTTGGTTTATTAAATGGCCACATGCAGAAACTAAATTAACTTTATTCATAAATGCACATTTATGCCCAACTGGGCTGAAGGCATATAAACAAAACATATGACATAAAGTATATACAAACTATAAAACTATAACATTAGAAAATACATACATGTAAAAAGAATGGTTTATAGTATATTTAAATTTTGAATATATAAACTACACAGTTAAGAGTCCACTTTTCTCAGTTCTAGTGACTTTTTAATAAAATGAACAACAAACTGTGAAAGCATAGTTAAAGATAGTATTTTCTGTAATAATAAGGATTTATCAATATTTAAAATTTCTGGGTAATGATGACAGATTTTTTGTTTTAATTCAAGTTGTATTTTTTTATTGTTTGAACACTCAAAAAAGAAATGATTCTCATCCTCTATTTTATTTAAATTGCAAAATTTACACATTCTTTTTTCTCTCTTTATGTTTTTATATCTTCCTCTTTCTATT
This sequence comes from Modiolus philippinarum, assembly GCA_002080025.1. Classification (NCBI taxonomy): domain Eukaryota; kingdom Metazoa; phylum Mollusca; class Bivalvia; order Mytilida; family Modiolidae; genus Modiolus; species Modiolus philippinarum. The sequence goes on from MJUU01017951.1 coordinate 198,908, forward strand.
TCTGAAAAGTGATCACAGTGAGTTCGAATTCAATTTTTTATATCAATACAAAACTGTGAAATGGTTTCAGTATATTACAAAGTTTATATTCAATCCTATGTGAACCAATCTAAATACCATACAACAACATATGCTTGGTCATTTGTTTATAGAAACCATAAAATCGTTGCCGTACCAGATTTTACATAGTAAATAAGTGCAAAAAGATCACAAAGTACATAGCATTAACATATATATATATGCATTAGGGAGCAACCATTTGATTTTTATGGGGGGGGGTCTATGGTCAAATTTTAAAAAAAGGCAGGACGATTACCTATAGCAAAAAAAAATCCAGGATGCCTATGCGGGTTAATCCGGGACAGGCTTGGAACAAAAATAAAAAGCCAGGATTGAAGTTACACACCAAAAAAAAAATCCAGGATAAAAAATTTGACCGTAGCCCCCCCCCCTCCCCCTACTTAGAAATCAAATGGTTGCTCCCTTATCACAAGGAAATTCAAGAAATAAACACCAAAATACCAATTGCCAAAAGTATTTCACACAAAATATGATGGTCAACATTGACAAAGGCTTTCTAAAGTTCTGTCGTACTCCTTTTGATGCTTGTGTGCTTACTGGGCGCTAATGTTCTTTTTATATAAAGGTTTAACTCTGGCTAATTTAACTTCGCCAGGCACTGTGCCTGTTGATTTAGATATGTTTATTTAATATTATCGGATATACCACGACATTAGCGCCAACTTAAATGTATCTTTCTGGAATATTATCTATTGCCGTGCTCGTGAAGGATTTCAGATTGTTCACCAACTGCTATGTGAACGAAACGAACGAGGTTGGTAGTTGTAAACACTTTTCGTCCTGAAGCGGAAGTGGGAGGAGCTAAAAGGAGGCACGGCCACTACCAACATAAATAAAGAAAAATAACAAGAAAAGTGTGTTTTCCCCTGACAACGCGTTCGTCATTTGGCAATCATCCGGTGTTGGTAGCAACGCATTTCCCCCGAGTACCTTAGTCAATTGAAAGACATTCCGAAGGCACGACCACTAGGATGCTAATACTGCCATAGGATGTGTCATAAGTGATAATGGTAGTCTTATGAATTGTATAGTGGATCTTACAAATAAAGCTAAAAAGGCTCTATTTGCCATGAAAGTATATACATCAGAATTTAGTAATATTCCAGTTAAAGTAGTTTGTAATTTGTTCCAAAGTTTAATTCAGCCTATTTCAACATACAATGCTGAAATTTTTTTTATGGATAACTATATACAACTTTTTAGAGCTAGATCTCGTGCTGTTAAAAACCATAGAGATGTTGATGGATAAGTCGCCTATTGAAAAGCTTCATTTGAACTTTATCAAAAATGTTTTAGGAATAAAGAAAAGCTCAACAAACTTAATTGTTACAGCAGAACTTAATTCTATGCCTATTGAAAATTATATAAAAATCCAGTCTTTAAAATATTTTTCAAGATTAAATAATAGTAATATAAACCCTTTTCTTAAAGAAGCTTTTGATTTATCAAAAATGTTGCATGAACATGGTACCTACTCATGGTATACTTATGCACAAAGTGTTACAGAAGAAATAAATTTTGATAAAAATTGTCTGATTGAATGTAATTCATACAAACAAACACTGAAATTGAAATCTAAAATTCAAAATTCTGTAACTGAATATTATAAAAACCTGATAAGTGATAAAATTGCTAAATTAAATGAACAAAATAAAAATTTTCTGTATAAAACCCTAAAAATAAATAATGAAAAAAACAGATTATTTATCTCATCCCAATAAGGAAAACAGAAAATTATAACAAAATTTAGAGTTAGTGACCATGAGTTGTTAATAGAAACTGGTAGATACTATAAGATACCCAGAGAGGAAAGACTATGTAAAACATGTAAAGTCTTGGACAATGAGGAACATTTCTTCTTTAATTGTGCAATTAATCAATCTTGTAGAAAGCAACTTTTAGAATATTATATGAGAACTCAGCTAAATTTTAATTCCCTGAATCAGTTAAAAAAGTACTATTATACTAAATCCGTCAACCTCTGAACAAATTAAAACAGTCGTTTCTTTTTTACAACAGTCATTAGAACTGAGGAGAGGAGACAAATAACTGTTTTATATTGTAAACATTAATTCTTTTATGTTTTGTTATTATAAATGTGATGTACTACAACCCAAATGGGTTATAAGTATTTGAATAAAGATTATTAATAGCAAACAATGAATTGTGTAGACGTGCCGAAGGCACGTAATGAGCAAGCCCAAACCAACAACACCCTCCTCTCTTTTTCAAGTATTATGTCATGCATGAAAACGGCGAACGCGGCTGTCATGGAAACGTAAATAAAATTAGTAAATAAAGCCCCTTCGTTTTAAAATTTAAAGCTATCTTATTTTCAAATCGATAGCAAATTGACGTTATTCAATGGATACATTTCAGCTGTGGGTTCGAGGCACTGATTAAAAGAATGCTAGTAAAGAGTACGCTAGTTGCAACGATAATTTGATGGAGAGTTTTCTGAAATACATCAAATACAGTCAGAACATATCTGAATTAATCTTTTTAAATCGTACACAGCCAAATTGACCTAAGTCTGAAGTGGAAACACAAAAAGATCCTTTAGGACACAAATGCGCATTTATGAATAAAGATACATCTTTATAAGCCTTACCACACCGACCTCGAAACACAAATATGCATTTTATTGTTTTTATGTCAACTGTCTTGTATAAAAAGAAACATTACATTCTTGTCGTATTTGTAAAAAAAAATGATATGTAATAATATGTTTCATATGTCAAATATGGCTATTTAGTTTTGGGAACAAACTTAATTTCTGAAATGAAAATAAAGCGAGTTGGAAGCGAACTTTCCGTCTACAAAAGAAAATCCAGTGACAACATCTGAACCACAAAGACACAAAAACATCACACAAATACAGCAGAGAATTTGCCATTTTGTCAGAATTTTAAACGTCGTCACTACGATTTGACAGACCAATACAATGTTTCTATTTCACAAATGAGAATAGAAATCTTTTTTGGTAGATCCAGAGTTTATAACTGGATTGACCAACGTTGACAGTGACAAACTCGACTTTTAAGTGGCAGTGTGAGGGGTTCCACTAGTGGAGCAGTTCATGCTTACCCTTTCATAGCACCTGAAGATACCTCAAATTTTTGTAGGGTTCAAACTACAAGTGATTTAGTATTGCGGCGTTCTTGTTCAGTTTTGTTTATTTGTATTGTCTTTGTCATGGAAATGAATTGAAGTTGTTTTTGTTCTAAATTTGTTGTTTAATTTATTTTGGATTTTCCCTTTTCCGGTCGATCGACTTAAAGGGGTTGCGGAATCTAAGTTGATCGACACTAGTAGCATTTCACGGTAAGTTAATCACGCTCTTTATTTTATAAACTTTCTCATATAAACCGAGATTTTCTTTGCAACATTATGTATATTTTTTTTTCTTCATATCAATAAGCCAGATGTTTTTTTTTAACCACGACCTTAACGATGATATTAAGACATCACTTCCTAGAGTGAAAATAAATCCTGTTTTATTTTTCACCGGTGACAGCATAAATTTGTTAAAGAGGGAAAAACTAGAAAATAAACAATATCAATACCTGGTGATAGCAAAACAATAGCTGCCAAAACAGAGATTTCTACATCCGTCAGTTTCAGTTTCTTCATCTTTTCTATAGAATTGTGCATATCAATCAAAAACTGTCCGAAGACGCCGTGTTGTTCACATGTCATGTGATCTATTGTAAATCCAAATCTGTTCATCATATTAACACGTGCTGTTTCGTCATGATAATAAAGACCATGTATTATGGCAATTTCTAATAAACTTTCTTTTACTAAAGTTCTCTGATGGTTTGTATCAATTTTCCTGAATGGTGTCAAATCTTTTGCAAAAACGGTTGAAAAATGAACAATGGCTGGTAGGTATCTGGAACACAAAATTTTAGTGTCGTTGTCTGATTCTATATCCCTGACCTGAAATTACAGATACAAGTTTTAAGAACAGAGTCAAAATATGATCATACAAATAACGAAATTTCAGTAAATTCAATAACTTATGATGATTCAATAGCAAATTGCAATATTCTGCGTTTTCCTTAATTATCCAATTTAGTAGCCGGAGTCCAAACATTTGTTCTCTTCCTCATGCAAAGCTCTGACCTTAACTGATTTTTGATTTCCATTACTTCATATTTGTTATTTGTTCTGTATTAGCTTTTATACATCGTTCAGTTTTATGGTCTTTCAAATGTGTTGTTTTCTCGGCACTGAAGACACATGAGTTATCAAATAGCAATCTGAAGATGCAGAGAACAAGCCTACTTTTTTGAAAAATGACTCCGAATCGGAGAAAAAATATTAAGAGGCAGAAGTGATTAAAATGATAGAGTCTCTGATCGACAATGTATTTGTCCAGTTTGGAGGACTCCCATAGCCGATTTGTTTCTCCGCTCTTATGAGGCTGAATTCATCGAAGGGTCCTTCAAAATAAAGATAAAAAACTGACCTAATCCTTCAATTTTAGCTTCCGTTATATAGATGATATTTTGTCACTAAACAACCGTTGCTTTGGTGATTTTCTTCATCTGATCTATCCAAAAATAGTAATGGTGGATTACATGATACCCCGCCACGTTTAACAAAATTTCGAAGTATCAAGGGGCGTAACTCCCTAACCCCTTGGACCTCTGAACCCATATTCGAACTCGACCTGAGTTTTGTGCTGAACAAGCTACATACCAAGTTTGAAGACTGTATGTTATTCCGTTCAAAAGTTATCAGTCGGAAACCTTCGGGGGACGGACGGACGGACGGACGGACAGACAGACAGACGGACGGACGGACACACGACTGAGGGTATCACATAATACCATGCCAGTACGTGTGGCGGGGTATAAAAAGCTCGAAATTAAGGATACCACAGACACTTCCACATCGGTCTCATTCCTTCACCTCCATCTTGAAATTGACAACAGATGTAGACTTCAAACTAAGCTGTGCGAAAAACGCAAAGTACATCTCCCAGCTCAATGCCTGTGTTCAATACAGTGACTCCCATGATAGAGCCCGGTTGCTCACAAATAGGCTACTTAAATACATTTTGAAGTTTTATAACAGATATGAATATTTGTTATCTAAGTATAGCGTTACTCGTAAACAGCTTATTACTAAGGGAATTTCTAATCCTCGCATATGCAGAAAATAAATTAACAGTAACTTCGGTATTTTGATATTTAACGGAAATGTTGTTAAAAAATGCCAGAAATTGATTAAAAGTCAAGAAAAGCTGGGACGTAACTTACATTCTTTACGCTATAGGGGATTTTAACAAGATATTCTGCTTGCATCCGTTAAATTGGTATTTAGATCTTGTGTTCTTAAAATTTTACATACATACTGGCCTCTCACTGATACAGTCTGTCCGGAATTTGACCAGCGCGTTGATTTGATGGACTGAATAGATCAAAAGATTATGCAACTCTCATTGTTCGAGTAAGCTGGACATATAATTGACATATAGTCAACAAGCGTGATTGAGAGCATGCGCCTTTACCTTAACACCACATATCAATTACAGACCAAGATTTTAATTGGACAACCGGAAAAAGGTGAAAGTTTAAAAAAAGATGATCTAGTGTTTCATCGATATTTTATCATACACATAGAGTGTGGGGACATTCTGGTTCCTTTCCCAGTGCAAATCAGTGAAAAATAATGCTTATCATTCCCAGTGATCATTCCCCTTTTCAATCTAGGCAATTTAAATAAATACACTTTCTTTCATTTACGTCCCGTCATTTCTCATTTCTCATTTCCGTGCTTGAAGATTACGGGATTAGGAAAATCGATTAAATTAATGCAACATGATTTTTTTCATTTGTATTTTTCTTAAAACAAAATTCAATTATTTATTTTAATGACAAGTTGGATTGAAATATTTATTTTTCACTGGCACCATGATTCAATTGTTTATTCTTAAAACCACTCAATCCTCAACCCCCGGAAATCAAATAGTCGTCATTTTGATCATTCTTTTTTTTCGTGTGGATCGGTCTTTTAATTTTAAACTGTTGTTTCATACGAGGTTTGCATTGTCTCTGTCAGCAAAAAGTAGCGAACGGCATATGATTTACTTAACAGATATATCATGTTTGGGAGGGGAATTTGCGAAAAATACCAGTCGAGAGATGTTTTTTTCCCGAGCCCAACCGGCGAGGGAAATTGCATTCTCGAGACTGGTATTTTTCACAAATTCCCCGACCAAACATGATATATCTGTTTAATTCTACCGAATGACTTTATTTAAAGCGCGCAGATGACGTCGTTTTTAAATTTGTTACAAGCATCCCAGTGAAAGATTAAAAAAGGCAAATTTTTATGCAAATACCCCGGCAGAGGGTTAAAAGTGATAAATTTTTCGGCAAATACCCCGCTGCTTGAAAACTTGCTTAAATGTCATGGATTTGTCAAAAATACACCGGTATTCGACCAATCAAATTGAAGCATTCTATCATAATGTAGAATTATATTTATTAGACCATATTCTAAGTCCAGTGGAAACGGAGAAAAATAACAAATAACCCTTTTCGTCAAGGCACATACAACTCTTTTACATAAATGTAGGCCTTATATAAGTTATGGAGTGAGGAATCGTTGGCATTATTATCCGATTCGGGGATATAAATGGCCGAAAAGCAGTATTTGTTTAAAAAGTTACGCAGAAGTTTCCTTTATTTTTTCATAAATTGAAAAAAAAACATCAAATGCAGAAAATCATCAAAAAAAATAATGATAACTACCGATTAATGATATTGTAGGAAATATCGATGCATTGTATTAATTTGTCAAAAAAAAAAAAAAAAAAAAAAAAAAAAACTATTAGACACAAAAGAACTGCACATGAAAGGAAGAGTTACACAGGTAAGGAACATTCTTTTCAGTATAAGAATTATAATTTTAACAATAGGGCCACGTTCTCAAACCAATTTACAGACACGTAATGGTGAAAAAATGCAAGTCCAACCAAAATCTTGGTATGTAATTGATTAGTGCTGCCAAGGTAAAATGGCGTGCTCTTAATCATGTTTGATGACTATATGTCAATTATATCTCAAGCTGACTCGATCATTGACAGTTACATGTATTCTCGTATAATTAATCAAGGCAGACATCAAAGTCCGCAATCTGATTCCGGACAGACTGTACTGCCGATATGTTGATTCTTGACCAAACCCTTCGGGAAGTTTGGAGTTCGATTTTTCGTGTAGTGTGACAGTGTTCTACCAGCAGGCTAGGCTCCTTGAGCTCGCCGGCAGTTTGGCGAGCAACCCTTGACCCATCTTTCAAAATTACGGATTGTCTTTTTCTCTACTTTCAAGTTTGTAGTCATGGAGTTAGTAGTCTACCTGTATTCGGTTTACTTCAACGCCACGCTCCATGCAGTATAAAGACCCCTTCTATATTTCTCTAAAGAGAGCAGACGCACTGGGTGTCGTATAGAAGGCTAAATTTCCTGCCCCTACCCATTTCTCCCCTTTTCCAGTGGCAATCAAAAGTCGTTGCCCCGGTTGTTCCTTCCACCTTTATTTCTTTCTTCGTTTACTTACAATTTGTTTTGAATTGATTAACTTGTTCTCGTCCTGATATAGCTGAAATATTGCTCATTGGACGTTAAACTCTAACTAATCAATCAATCAATCATATGTTATTTATACTACAGGGAAAAAAAGTTGAGGTTTGAATACCCATAAACCGGTTAACCTTACCACGGGCTTTTGCTAGTGTCGGTACCAAGTCCGGCTGTCCCGAGCTCCTATCATTGTCTACGTTTATCTTTTCTCTTGTTCGTGTTTTTCCAGTGTGGTTCCCTTGCAGATTCTGGCATGTAATTGTAATTTTGTCGTTGTGGGTGTTTCCTGTTATCCATTCTTTTACTTAAACAAGGGTATGTTACCCAAAACTTGAAGTCATCCTTTCATAAGTTTTACGGTCGACATCACCATCTTGTGGACCGCTATGGGATATCTGTTTCCCAGATGACAACAATATCTTTCCCTTTAAAGCTTAATTGTTGTTTCTTCTACCGGATTTGACATGTTCATGTGGATGACAGTTCGGTTCTCACTTACCTGAAGTCATTTCTACTAACTTGTACTGTTTATTACATTGTGTCGTTTAATGAAATATAGATTCCACAACTTCATTGAGTGAGATACGATTTATCTATACAATCGTGTTTAAATTTTCAAATATTTAAAACGCTCGGCTCTCAGAAAAGATCTTTGAATGAAAAGATTACAATGGACGGAAAAAGGACGCCAAGTCAAGGCAAGAACTCACCATGATTATAGCCATGTGGCCTAAAAAACAGGTAAAGTATAGAATGATTAATAAAAGAAAATAAGAAATAAATACCTTTGATTTTTGAAAGCGGTGGGTTATCATTTCAAACTCTTTATTAGCTGCCCTGAAACTATCATTTATAGTTATGATCAGCTGCTCGATTTTGACTTGCTTGTCAAAGTCCACAACGTCTGCAATTCCGGTAGCTGCCTTGAACAAATTAAACCGTGAAGGCTTATCTTTCTTTGGACACCTTCCTAGTCTAACAGCTGAAAGTATGTTACAGGTTACAGATTTAATGATTTATCAAATACAACTAGATTTTGAATCGATTCTTTAACTGGACAGAACATTGTAAAAAAGAGTGCAGGAAATATCTGGATGTCTTGCCTATCATATGGCCATTTAGACAACTTATGTCTCTTAAAAATATTTGATGTTTAAAATGGCAGGAAAAGGTTTTCTGTGGATTTTCCGATGCTATAAAATTTGAAATTTCGCTTGGATTATCTATTGAAATTATTCATATTTCTATGAACTACAAAACCCATTATTGAAACAAGACACTCTGGCACACTTGGACCATGGCAATATATATATAAACCGGATAGGTAACTTATTTATTTTTTATTGTTAAATTAAGTTGAAATCGGCCTGCACCTTCAATGAAGTATGAACACATATAATGGGAGCATATACTTTTATGATCATTATATAAGGTACATATAAGCTATAACCCTGTCAATTGACTTTTTGATGTCTGAGTAAGATAACAATTATTGCGGAATAGATATAGTACAATTATCAAAACACACATATGGTCTAGAATATGAATCATCTTATACAAGGTCTTTGAATGACAAAAGCATCAGTAATTCATTATACTAAGCATGACATGATAAATAAAGCACTGCACTTTCTGCACTGACCATAGATTAATTATTCACCAACTATAATGTATATAAATGGCAATTTGGTTCCTTATGTCCCATCATCCAAACAGATTGCAAAGAAGATCTTGAAGGGGATTCCCTTTTCACGTTATCATAACAGGCACGTAATACGCGTAGCTGTGTTCGATTTTCACATAAAGAAGCTCTGAATTCATGAATAACGTCTATTTTTCTCATTAATTTTCTAGATCGACGCTCCTAGGCTCAGATTTAGATGAAATCTGAGCCTGCAAAAATTGTGATTTTTTAGGGAATAATCTGGATTTTGGTCAAAATTTTTCTTCAAATTTATCTGCCATCGGCGGTTTTTGTTATAACTGCGCCCCCCTCTAACTTCAAATTTGGATCCTTTCCTTGCTCTTTAATGGATTGCGCTTAGTTTTATTCTAGTCCCTATATTAAATCTGACAAAGATAAAAAAATTAGAATGTAAAAGGAATCATAAAGTCAACTTTTGCAAGACAGAGAAACTTCATAGTTTTGGTTCCGCTTGCTGTAAGCCGTGTAGTCACAAGAGAATTATCCTCCGTTGTCTGGTGTGGTCGTTCTGTGTCGTCGTCCTGCGTCGTCTGTATTTGAACCGATAACTCATTCAAAACTGCCAAGCTAAGCCCGATATCAACCAAACATTCATGATATATTGTTCACCTGGTCTAGTTATGCACCTTATAAACTTTGAATTTTGGTTTTTATATATTTCAAGGAGCCAAATAGCTCATTTGGTAATCTGGTTTGTTAATCCACGACTAAGTCACGCAGTCCGATATTCAGTGGTATTTAAACAAAAGAATGTGAGCTCTCGTTTAGAAAAGATAAAAGATCGATTGCATTATTTAGGTCTGTTGTCATGTGCTTTCAAAGTTACTTATAATATGATATATTCTACTTTTTCATGTGCATGTGACAGAACTAATATAGACAAATGACAGAAAGTTTTTGATTGAAGCTACTTTCCATATTTTAGAAGAAAAATGATATTTTCGATGATTTGCCTCTTACAGTAACTTGTGGATCGTAGCATTTCTTAAACCTTAACATTGGCCAGAAAAAAATAAGCATTTTTTTAAATTATGTTCTTTTCATGTGCCAATTTTCGGCAGGGTACATGCAGCGGTTCAGAAACAATAAATTAAATAAGATTACCATATTTCGACGTGTAACTTTCTGTTTTTGATTACACTTAGGCACGTGGTTTCCTTGAATGCCCTTTCAATAAAGACACGCCTATTTCTCTGATAGATACGTGAGGTTGAAAATTGAACCAATGAAATCTTGTGATGATGAATACCATTAAGGTCTTGGGTATAAAAGGTAATGACTGCTGTTTCAGTACAACATAATTTTGCTTAGCAACATCAAAAACACTTTTGGATAGCATCGTTTCTTATGTAGAAATCGTCAATAAATTGGTCTTTAAATGAAGTATGTGAAAAAATCTATCTGTACATACAATTTTGTCAGGGTACATACATTTTAACGCCCGATTTTATCAAGTCTGTCCATTGAATATTTTCATCATGACAGTGAATTATTTAAGAAATTCCCGTATCAACCCTTCTTGTGGGCAAGTTTAATCACTTTTCCCCTTCAAAGCAAAGGTCTGGGAATTGAATGACGTTTTCACTAAACATTGTATTTAGAAAAATATGAAAGGATATGGATTGAATGTAAATGTGACAAAAACGTACACGATACATAGAAAACTAGCTCCAGTTTATCAAAGACTGGACTTTTATTCCTGTCTATATCTTGATGTCGCCTGAGGGTCTTCAACCAGATGTGAACAATATTCACCCCCTCAAGCGAGATCAAGAAGGCCCCTAGCGTGCACTTAAGAGGTATTCTTGACAAAAATCTTGAGCAACATCGATTGCGGCTAAAATATGTTATTGAAGCAACACATGTCGGAAGCGGTCAATGAGAAAAAAGTAAAACCGGGCAATGTCTGCCTACAAATATTTGTCATTAAGTAGCCCGACGAAAGACAAAAATAAGGACAAAAGAACATCGATAGACAACACGGGGCACATCGAAATAGATGTGCCCCGTGTTGTGTCTATTTCTTTTTTAATCTTAAGATTTTGTCGATTGTTTACTTTCGTTGCCATGAGCTTATTTTGCTTAGAAAAAGTTATCAACACAAAAGAGTTTTTCTAGAAGGGGGACAATTTATACCACAAGATTTCACGCTGCATAACTAAATCAGATTCCAACCAAATTTGAAGATATATTGTTGGCTGATATGATACGTCAAATTTTAATTTTAAACATGCAAAAGATTTTAGAGGTTTATTGAGCCAAATCAGCCCATTCGTTCATTCAGTTAGTTAATCTGCAAGTCCTTCAACAATGTAAGTCATTTCCTAAACAAATTTTCTGAATATGTTTATCTCCTTATCTAGTTAAGCACCTTACAGATTTTAGAGATCCACTGGACCAAGAATGGCTCTTTTGCAGTGCAGGAGACACAAGTGTTCCATTGAACACCCATCAATTTCTAATATTTTGTTTTTTTGTAAAATCGGTTTTTAAGCATTTTCAAGACATTTTTTCATCCGACAATGCTGACATCTGTTCCGACTTACCTTCATGAGACATTCCAGCATCAAGACATTTTTTCATGCGACAGTGCTGACATCTATTTCTGCTTATCCGAATAATTAAACAATCTTTCTGGTCTCCATTGTCACATGGTTTGTAGGTCAGATTTTGTCTGACTGTCCTCCTGAAAAAACCCTGGCAAAATATGTGTCCATATGAGTGCAAATGTCATATACTCGGTTATTTTATTGACTTCAAATGTATGTTGGTGACATTTCAAAATTATAATAAAATAAATTCTAATATGGGAACAATGGAAACCATGACGACCAGCCATATGAAAATCTCCAATAACATTATGAGCGACAACACAACAGTCTTTACGCTGAAACAGACGACGTCATAATATGTTTTGTGCACAAAAACGTCAGTAAATCGTATGTAATGGCTGTGTACCGTGTACACTATAGGTCCGTGCAGATCATTAAAAGTCATATCAGAATCGAAATAATTGTTTGTAGTCGATTTACATATGGATGTCAAATATTTTCGTTTATTTTACCCCTCGCTCCGCTACGCTACGCTCTAGGTAAAATATTAACGAAAATAATGGCAACCCATATGCAAATCTCCAACAAACCACCGGCGTCCATGAATTGTTTCTTAAATTCAATATCTGCAAAAACATAAGAACCATTTAAGTGTTTGATTTATGTGAAACGAAACATTTATCTAATCATGTGCTATCTTTGGTAGTCGGAGCTGATAAATTCAGCGACTTTTCGAACTTTTTTCATTTCAGCGACAAAAGGCATATCAATTCAGCGACATTATGTTTTATAAATTCAGCGATATTTACCTGTAAAAATACTGTATACCTCTTCCTCTTGCCCTTCTCATACCTCTGCTCACCACAAGTAGATAGAAATAGGAAATTTCAGTCGAAATTGATTGTTCATAAAATTTATAAAACTCTGAGATTGTTTAATAATACTGCACAGTCTCTATGAATACAACAAAGCCTTCTAAATAAATTGCAGGCTAAGAATTATACATATTCAAACATTTACTTGAGATATTATTCAAACTTTATTGTTCCTGTAATTCCCCCTTTCAGCTGTACAGTTGATTCCTCCTTGACGGTCAGAAATAAAGAACCCCAAGGAGCTCTTATCTTAACACTTTTGTAATTATCCATTTTCAATTTAATTTGAAATATTGATTTATGTGTTATTTTTAACCTCTAGTACTTTAAATCTTTTGTGTATATATCCTTGATAAGGAAAATGGTATTGGTCAAGTCGTTAATGTTGAATCTTAAAGAAAAAAAAAATGTCTAATTAGTACTGTCCGGTTGATTTTTTCTGACAATTTTGATATGAATCTTGTATGAAATGATTTAAAATAAAAGTTTATTTTTTGTATAATTTATTAAAAACTCCACGTCGCTGAATTTACATATGATATGTAGAAAAGATGTCGCTGAAATGATATACAGAATTACTCAAAAAATTTCACTGAAACGTTAGTCGCTGAAGTGATACTGTCGCTGAATTTACACGCACCCGTTAAAGTACAATGTAGAATTCAATAATAAATAAAAATATATATATAAAACATTATCATAATACATGTTCATTACATATATATGGTTTACATATAACAGTATATGTTTAAAAGAGATAAATTTATTCGAAAGAATAAATAGATGCTTTGTTTTGGGTCGTTTTAATCTGGATATGGGATGTTGTCTCCTTGACATTTAACCCCTTACCTTTCTTTTTCATATATATATATACTCAACATTTTCATTTTCGTGAACCATCAGCCATTCAAGTTTATTTCTATTTGATATTATTTTTAAAATTAGGACAAATTCCATCTATATATTCCATGAACCATTTTCTTTCACGCTGGTAACACTTGCATTCAAAATTAAAATGAAATTCGTCTTCTTCGCAATTAGAAATACATAATTTTACATTCTCTGTCTTCTACTTTTATCGTTTTGTAGCGTCCTCTATCTATTTCCAAAATATGAGAGCTGATTCCGAACGACATAAAACATTTTTCTGATTTCGAATTTTCTTGTAATATTGAAATATTGTTCCTTTGCAAACTTATTTTTAAAAACAGTAAAAGTACGCAATTTTTCTTCTTGTTCTTCAGCAATATTTTCATGAAGTTTTCCCATTTTGATTTGAATCTATCCATCAATGAAAATTTTGTTTTACTAACCATACCTACTAAACTATTTCTGTCTATCCCTAAATTGTGATATTTTATACTAAAAAATGCGAAAAGTAAAGGAAACATCGTCCCACATTGTTTTACAGAAATTAAACATAAAACAGAAATCCCCCCGCTGGATATCTCAAATAGGTTTTATCTTATTTCCATGTGTTGCAAAACGTAGATATGTTTTAGACTGTATGCGGAAGAAAATACTAAGTGAACAAAATATGGGATCAATTGATATCCAAAGGAGACAATTTCTTACTTTATTACAAATGTACAAATATTTACATCATTAATAAAAGAGCAAAAATGATTGTGTATGCTAATGCTTCATGTCAACTAGAAATGCATGTACTGTTATTATGATATTTTGAAGGACAAATTATTACCTTGCATCCTTCACAGGAAAACACGCCATAATGGAATCCCGATGCTTTATCTCCACATATTTTACATAGAATGTGTCCATCTAAATTAATTTTCTTCTCTAAAAAAAAGTATTGTTTCCGTTAATGAAAATTCTTCTGTTCCAGTTTTGTGGATATTTACTGACTGTTATTTTTACTTAATTACAGAGCACATTCAGTTTATCTGGAAATCCTTAAAAAGCTTTAAACAAGCACAGTTTCAATTGTATACATGTATTTTACCAAAGGATATGGAGTAAATGAACATGAGACCATAACACATATGTTAACTCCAACTGCAATAATTTTAATGAGCTGTATGGCCATTTCGGAAATTCATTCCTCATCAGCAGCACTAGAACCAAAACAAAGGAAATCCATAATTTCAAAAAATGTTAAAATGCATAAAACCAAACGAAATCCGAATAATGTATATATGATTCTGGTTTATATATGAGCAAGTAAAGGAGACAAAATTAACAGTACATGTGCAGTGTTGCTTTGCTTAATAAAGCACGGTATAACCTGGATTAGATAGTGTCAATCATAAACGCCTTCTGTCTGGTTAAGCAGGTCATGGAGATACAAATACCAACCATTTGCAAACATTGTAAGGTAGTATTAATGGCAAAAACGGTCTCACAAAGAACATACCAAGTCTATGGATCTAATTGATTGGTATTTGAGCGTATTAAATAATCAGAAAATTCAAGATGTAATGATAAACTTTTTCTTTTTTAATACAAAATTTTAATTCATAAAATATGAAGTAATGCCATTTATTAGTTTTCACAGGAGCACAAAACCACTTGGTGCAATATAAGAAATATATTTCATAAATTGTTTGTGATATTTTTTAGCTCTGTCCTTGAATACGTTGAAGATACATTGTACGTGCACATTTACATCTAGTTGCACTAAATGTAAGTTAATGCACAAATTACCTAACTTCATCCGAAATGAATTAGGTTGTCTCAAAGGCTGCAGCCGTCTCAAACTTGAAATTACATAACGCAATTAATACTTTTGCATGGCTGTGTGCCTGAATGCCAACATTTTATAAAATCAAAGAAATCTGTAGTTGCTCATTAGTGAGGATTATGGGGTCTCATTTAGGGTAATTATTGTACCTCTTGATTACCTGGGAAACATTGTGTTCTGTTAATTGTCAATTAAAAGATTCTCATTTCAGTTCTTTAAAAAAACATTTTCCAACAAAAAAATCGGTTAGTATTATTAATATTTTACATGAAAAGGGATGTGAAAAAAAATTATTTTATAATTCAAATATAAATTGAAAAAGCCAATTGCCACAAAGTGAAAAGGACAGAAAACATGAAAAAAATAATAGTTTTCATTTGATCTTGGAAATTTGTAGAATAAAAAAAAACATAAAGTTGCATAGAACCTTCTTTAATTTTTTCAGAGTATAACTTTTCCTATAAAAGGGAAAAACGCAAGATCAGAAAAATATTGTCAGAGAAGTGTGAATTTTATAGAGAGAATGTTTTTTTTTGTGTGTGCATACATTTTATGGTGTCAATCAGGTTGCAGAACCATTTTCTTCCGTTTCATAGACAGAAATGGTATTTGCAAAGTGTGCATTCAGTTTGCATTTACATGCTCAAAATACATATCATGTAAATTTATTTATGTGCAAATATACATTTACACTTGCCCTGATCTCGTGTAAATTTGCATGAGATCAGGGGCAAGTGTAAATGTATATTTGCGCAAGTGTTAATTTACACTGTCTGTATTTTGCGCATGTAAATACAAACTAAAAAATGCACACTGTTCAATATACAGTTTCAGTTTATTAAAAGGAAGAAAAGGATCATGCAACTTGATTGGAATCGTAAAATTGATGCATACATACTGAACTATTATTTAAATAATCATACTTCTCGGATTTTGAATTGTTAGCTTATTTTAGGGGAAGTTGGACTCTGATTGAAAAAATAAAAGAAGATAGAATGTAACTTTATGTTTTACTATTATTTTATAAATTTCCAAGATCTAACAAAAACTTTAAAATTTTACATGGTTTTTTTTATCCTTTTCACATCTTGAAAGCAGTTTTTTACATGAAAATACACACCTCAGATTGAATGCATGTAAATGCACTAACTGGTGTAGTTTTACACACATGTTAATTAAATACTGGTGTAAATCTTGTCCAAGTAAAAGGGCTTTTGATGGCAGACAGTGGTGTAAAAGTTAAATGCTCGACCATATATAACATAAAGATTTCTTTACATAGTTTGAAAATGAGACCTTTCAAACTTAGAAGTTTATTTGACTATATGTATCAGCCATTGTCCATCCAGAGACATTAAACAATTAAATGTTTCTGGTCGATGTGAGCGATACAGGTTATTGAGTGCATTTGTTTCATATTTCTGTTACAACTGCTTTATTTATTTCATTATTTATTTATTTTTGAACACCTCATACCCCTAAATATTGTGTATATTTATATATTTTCTCACATTTTTCACAACAAAATTTACAAAAAAAATTAAAAACATGATATTTTTTTTATTTCTATCATTTTTTTTTTTGTATTTCACCCTTAAATTTACAATATTATTTACAACATTCACACATTTTGTCAACCAATGTTTAACTAATTTATTATTAAAATTTATACCTAATCAAGCCCCTTACTGTACCCCTTTATAACTACTAAAACAACAATATTTAATTATGTGATTTTAAGAATGTTGGCATTCAGGGAACACACCTTGAACTTTCGATGCCTTTTCTCTAATTTTTGCAAATTTAAGCAACACCTGACTAAAGTGATAAAAATATTTCTCATCTCTATAGAAAGAGAAAAGCTCACGTGAAATTTCCCGCCTTATCAATTTGGAACACTATTCTCTGCATTTTACATACTAGTAATTGAATTATAGAAACATTTTGAACTTAATAAACGTTAATTTTCAAAATTTTCAAACCTTGTTCAATAAATTTTCAAGTGGTTAAAAACTGGACAAGCCTCGTTTTCAAACATTTACAAAATTCATTTAACTCGGTGTGAGTAATTTCATAATACTAAGTTCTAGTTGTAGAAACTATGTTACTCGTTGTATTTAAATATAAATTAATTTTATTGACAATAAAATTAATCTATATATATTAATATCAATTTTAGAGAAATCGACAAAAATGACCGATGCTGGAGGGGATCAGAATCGAAAGAAATTATTCTTTTTTCACGCCTAGGAAACTCGATGGTTCCAACTGAATTTTACTACCAGGAAAATAATTAATAGTAAGTGACGGACCCTGTTTTTAAAAATCGGGAAATGCCACTCCATGAAAAACTGGTCAAAGATCTAAAATATAACTAAAGCCATATTACAGTCTGCGTTTAAAGACAGAAATCGTGTCTATTGTAGTCAGCCGCTTCGGGACGACTCTAAAATCCGGACATAAAGAAAAACTATTTTACCATTGTTATTCGACAAAAGAAAAGGGTTTTCGATCTATTCAAACTTATTTGATAAATATATATGGAGTGACATCATTTCATTTTCTCGAACTGCACTTCTTAAAGGGAAAATTCACTAAATTTTGAATAAGACCTTAATTTACTCTAAATAACATTGTGAACATGTTGACCAAGTTTTAAGTAAAAATTCGCACGGGTTTAGGAGAAAAACGATATTTTTTATTCATTTCTACTAGAAATTTTAGCTGGGTGACGTCACCTGGCTAGATCTCGGTCATTTTAAAAATCAATCATACCACTGTTTTTATCGTTATTTAAAGCGTTCGAGTGAGATCATTAAATAACTAATTACTGCAGAAAAACAAGGACAAGCGTGTTACCCTTTGTTTAAATCTTATTGTTTCTTTAAACATAACTTCTGCGTAGAATAACTAAATTCCAAATTTACTGTGAAATAAAATTGGCTGTTGATGATGCAAAAAGATTCCAAAAAGTAGATCAAAATAACAAAAAAACATTTTCTATTATTATCCTCAAAACAATGTAGGAAGAAATAAATTTGTGCACACACACGCGCGTGCTCCTGTGTTCCAGTGTAGAAAAATTAATACCTTTGTAGTGATGTAATTAACAACCAAATAAATATGATCATGTCCCTTGTCAAATTTTACCTGTGTCATGCCCTAAAGGTAAATGTGGCGTGTGCTGCACTAATTACAGGTAGAAAAGGCACACGCCTATCTTTTTTATAACACGATACAAAAATCTAATTTAAATTACTTCACTGATATTAAATAAATGACAGATACTGGATAAAATTTAAAAGGCAGATGCAGTTCATTCAGGATTATACGTTTCT
>MJUU01017952.1:3238-39643 GCA_002080025.1 Modiolus philippinarum
TTTTCTAAAATCTCGTTTGGTGGGTGGGGCCTATCAGCAGCCTCTTCGTCAATTGTCTGCTACATGTCAGCACAAGACCCAGTCTTAACAGCTAACTATTATCGAGCATTAGACATGAAAATGTATCTATTTTTTATAGTTATTAACCGTGGTTAACGTAAGAATACGGTGCTGGTCAATTATTTTCAATCTAAATGTTCCGGGTCCCGACCTCATAACGTAAAGATGAAATCACTGCACGTAATGAAGAAGTGACCACACGTAAAGAAGAAATGACCACAAGTAAAGAATAATTAACTGCAAGTAAAGAAACAAAATGTATAGTGAAAGTAAAGAATAATCGACACAACGTAAAGAGGAAACGACACCACATAATTAAAAATTCACTGCACATAAAGATCAAACCACATAAAGTAAGACTAAACCACACAACGTAAATATAAAACGACATAAAGTAAATATAAAACCACAAAAGGTAAATATAAAATGACATAAAGTAAAGACAAACTGACAGAACGTAAATACGGAATAGCATAAAGTAAATATGTAATCACAAAAAGTAAAGATGTAATGACAGAAAGTAATTACTAAACCACAGCAAGTAATAAGAAAGTGACAACATGTAAACAAATATCTACATCATAAGACAGCTGTGGCGTTCCATATATAACAGTTGACAGTATATATGGGACATTTAAACCAATTGTTAACATATTTTGACGCAGTCCTAGTTTGCATACTAACAGACTTGGCATGTATTGTTACATACACAACTTAATCGGCTCTGTAAAGCAGAAACCCAAAAATAAAGTTTTTCGCTAATTGCAGTTTACACAAGTTTGAAGACGTTATTCACTACCTTTTTTATTGTCATCAAAAGCTTCACTGACCGTCTTTAGATCCGGGCTTTAGTTGTTTGATGATAATTTTTGACAATACTATTTGGAAATAATAAATACGCATAGAAAACGGCGAGTTGCAATTCATTTATTTTGATAAGTTGTGTATATTTATAAAACATAAACACATTTCTGAACTTATTACGGCACTGCGTTTCATTTTCATTCCATTTTTACCTTAAATCATATATACATGCATCATTGTGTTTATGGCATTATATACTTGTATGCCGGTTAGAATCACGAGTCATAGATTTTTTCATCTTGTCCTTAAATATCATGTATTATAAAAACAAAAACAAACAAACAAATAAATAAAAAAAAACAC
The DNA here is from genome assembly GCA_002080025.1 of Modiolus philippinarum. Taxonomy (NCBI): domain Eukaryota; kingdom Metazoa; phylum Mollusca; class Bivalvia; order Mytilida; family Modiolidae; genus Modiolus; species Modiolus philippinarum. Next base: position 4,466 of record MJUU01017952.1, read on the forward strand.
TAAAACATAAACAAAACAAACAAACAAAAAAAATCAAGACAAGAAAAAGAACAACCACAATCCTGTCATTTACAAAGTTATAAAGGCAAAATATTTCCCAAGATAGAAATGAAACTGATACAATTACAAGACGTACTGTTTATAAGTGTAACACTAAGGAAACTACTATTATACGAAAACTTACTTGTTATTGAAGTTCGTTGCATAAATATTATTTTCGTTTATTACACGAACGTTTGTCGTTATAACAAGCAGTTTTTCAAAGGGTAAAATTTTATTGTGACAAGAAAAAATATTTGAAAATACAACAAATAACAAACGTGGCCCTTTCCGACCTCCATATCAACCAGTTTATCGCTAATCGAGAACGCCAGTTTCAAACGTTGCGCTAACAGGCTATTAAATTCAGACGTCGCACTTTGTAAAAGTAAATGAAATGAAACAAAACGTCACAAATTGAAGAACGTCATAGTATTGTGGCGTACGGCAAGATGTTTTTATTTTGAATCTGGCAGCAAGAGGGTTAAGTAAATACAAATGGATGTGAAGTTATAAGACAGAGCAGATGGACCCATACAGTATTTGTTTTCCCATCATAAATGTTTCAGAAAGTTTTATCATTCTTTCTGCTGTGTTCTGGTCAATATGTCTCCCTAAAAATTCTCTCGGTAGTAGCTGAGCTGCATACAATACTTGCATTTGCATTTATAGTTTATTTTGGAATTTGAAATCATCCAATACCCACAGTGAAGTCATGAGTGGGGAAAACAATATTTACAATATTAAGACTAGTAAAATTAAATCAGAAATACATATGTCTGGGAACATAATTAGACACATTGTCTTTGAGGCAATTAACACCTGTGGCATGGGATTTAGTCTTTTGTGCTAATCCACTGATTCTCCATAATCAGTATACAGTTATTTCATGCCCTTGAAGGAAACAGCTATAACTGTTGTCCCGAGGTGATGGAAATGACTACTTGCAAACTGTTGCCTTCGGCCTTTGGCCTCAGGCAACAGTTTGCAAGTCATTTCCATCATCGAGGGACAATAGTTATGCTGTGTCCTGAAACGGGGCATGAAATAACTGTTTTATTTACTTATATAAACAGTAAAAAATGTAATATAAACAAATAAAAATAACCTTGCCTTTAAAAAGGCTACACAACTAGAAGTTGAATGACGTCGCAACTCGCAATTATTTTGCGCATGGAACAGTTCGGCCGGAAATCGGTAAACAGTTAACTGTTCCACCCGACGTTAAAATTTTCATGAAAATAGTTAAAAATGCTGCATATGAATAAATATTCTGCTGAAGTGAAATATCCAGGTAAATCCTGCAATTTGATTGGTTACCTTGACAGGGGATATGAGACCGTATCCCCGTGGTAGCAAAGTCACAATTTTAAAACTCTTTTGAAAGAAAATTTATAGCACTTCTAGCAGAATATAAAAGTTATTCGGGCTTCACAGGGGATACGGGTTCATATTCCCTGTCTGTGCCCTATATCCCCTTCGCCTGACGGCTCAGGGGATATAAAACACAGACAGGGAATATGAACCCGTATCCCCTGTGAAGATTCCCGAATAACATATAATGTTATTATATAAGTTAATAATTATGATTAAATAAACAATGCAAATATGTGACATGTCCAATTATGTTAATCTTAAGGGGATACGATACAGTACCAAGGGCAGATAATAACGTCGCCGAATGTGGCTAGCTTGGTCAAACCTGTCCCAACCTCGCGGTAGTCAGCATGGGTCGGGATCCCAGGCTAGAATGTGGCATGTTGTTTTCGCGACGTCACGAATGAGAGCACGACGTCATAAATACAGACTACGCGAATTGTGGACAGAAGCATGTACAGTAAATCTATGATATAAAATCGATGTGGTTGTGAATTGCTCATTACGCAATTGGGACATGGTAGCTCCAGATCCGACATACTTTTCAAATTGAAACCTGCTAGCAAAGACTTCCTATAGGCATCGTTTGCAATAGAATCCATTTTCCCAACAACAATTTGATTACGTTAAAAAAAGATTTACACTTGTTACAAGTAAACCATCTTCGCTAGCCAAGGGTTACGATCCGATCATCTTCTCTTCACCCTTGGCAGATCTAGCCACATTTTTGGAGACACAAGTCTGAAATTATCTCCCTTTGTAGTAAGATTTTCAGTATGATTTATTGTAAAAATTAAAGATAATCTATCATATCTAATAATGTCAAAATTCATGAAAATACTTAATTCAAGGAAAATGAACCCTAAAAGTAAAGAAACAATACAAATCTTTGGAATTTTGCAAAATTAAAAAATGAATACACACTTTATTTTAAATTTTATTGTCATTTTATATATTAAAAATATGATTTCCTATAATCTGATTGGATGCAGCCAAGTTCAACCGCAACCAATCAAATCTGTGGATTTGAAGCTTCAGAAATCAAGCTAAATCTGCCAAGGGTGAAGAGGAGATGATCGGATCGTAACCCTTGGCTAGCGAAGATGCAAGTAAACAAACACACAGTAGAAATTTATCAAGTTTGCTGGAATTATTAGTATTACTTAACATCACTACTGGAATACAAGTCCATGAAAATACTAAGAAATTTCAAGCGTTATTAAAATCTCGTGACTTTTCCGGTGACTTATTTTTTGCTTTTATTGAATCAGCTTCCCGTGGAATTTCTATAACCTATGTACATTTTCTCCTGTGAAAATGCCGTTAATTAGTTTCTGAAAATTGCTCCTGTTTATTTATGGAAAAAGTCAAAAGTCATGGAATGTCACAGAATATGAGCTGCATGTAAAATACCTGAATTCATCAAGTCAAAGATAAAAAAAAAATAAAAAAAAATAAAACCAAACAAACAAAACAAAAACAAATAATTTTGAGGCAAAACATATAAACAACTGAATGTAAGAATGAATAAGAACACCTTAAAATTAAAAATTTGAGATCTGGCGTAATTTTTTGCGCATGGGCTTACAAATATCGAAGTTGTTAGTTCAAATCTACAAATGTATGCATGCGAGAGCTAAAAAATAGTCCGCAAAAATTATGTGACTTTTCTATATTTTAGCTGGTAAAAATGAAGGGATTGTCGCTAGGGAGTCAAATGGCGCATTATCATTGCTATTTTAAGGTCAATTTCACGATATTTTACGATTTGAATTTTCACGGGTTGCTGTCAAAATTCAATTAAAAACTCCGTGAAAATGGCTTTTTCATATCACCCTTTTTTTACCATGCAAATTATGTACCTAATATTATTATACAATATATATAGGCAAGGGTATGGTATTGGAGAGGCACTATAATGCATGTTAATTATCGTATGAAACGCATTTAACTTTAAATGAGGGTCGGTATAATCTTTTTCGGGACAACGGGAAAAGTCAGTTATTTCACCGAGAATTCGGGAAAAGCGCTTATCAGAAACGGGATTCGGTCAAGTATGTGTTTGACCTTTTTGAATGTCTTTTGACGGAAGTAATCATTAATCACCGGATAAATTCTCTGTTCTGTTTGATGTCTTTTATTTCCTGTTTAACTCTTTAATGGTATTCAACTCTGTTCCATTTTTTCGCAACCCTTACATTCAGATTGACGACGTTCAAGTTTCCGAGCGAAATATAATGTAACGTCATTTCGCGCCAAAACGGCAATACTCGTTTGTAGCGATAAAAAAAAATGACAGTTTTCTCTCTGTAGCTTTAAAATAAGCACATGGACCCCCATTTTTCAAAGCGAATTTCAAAAGAGTGATGTTTCACGGAGGTCTCTGTGAATTTTGAAGAAAAAATCAGTTCACAATTTTTTTCTATGTGAAATTTTACAAACGAGAAATGGACTTTTATTCGATAAATATTTATATAAATGTCAATTTCGAACCACACATAATAAAATTTTGTTTTAAAATTTTACTTACCTTCTTTGGTAATATCTCACGAAACTGTAGCAAAAAACCGGAAGCAATTAGCTTAATTAGTTTTAAAGTTATGACATTTTAAAAATTACTGTAAAAATCCAATTTTTACGAAATATTTTGGAAAATGGTCAATTTTGTATCGCAATTATCTCGAAAACGAAGTCATAAAGGTATACTTTTCTTTGCAGATTTGGAAAGAGCATGTTCAAATTGACTTTATTTCAAAATTTCACGAAAAAATCAGTTCAGGATCTTTACTGTATCGTATCCCCTTAAATTTATTGTCTCAAATTGTTAATTGTTACAAAACACAACATCTTGGGCAATGTATTTGAAAAGTATTTGAAAAGTAATTGCAATTACAGCAATTTTTCAAATTGTACTTAATTATTTTCAAATACTTGTAATTGAACTAAAAGTCAATTGCAAATACTTTCAATTTCTTCAGAAATTGTAATTGATTGCAATCAATTGCGATTACTGATTGCAATTACCCCATCGCTGTTAGTGAGTAAAAATCGATTTTGTTTATGTAAACAAGACGGTTACCAGGTAGAAATTGTCGTTTTATATACATTATTTCGTCGAAACCACTGCGTGTACCCAGTCCAAAATTTGTAAATGAATCGATAAATATATAATTGCAAAGTATATTTTTTTCCTAAAAATTTCCGTTTTAAAGAAATGCCTAGATCCAAAACCCTTTGGAATCAGGTATATTCCGGGTAATCTCATTTTTCATTAAAATATATGCAAGAAATATCAATTTTTTAAAAAAAATGTCATGTGTCAACATCAAGATACATCACATGAACATAACAGAGTATAAATTTTCTTGTTATAAGTAACTTTTATCATGTCTTAACAACGAGTTACACATTGAAATCGACATTTTTATCTTTTCTAAAAGAGAGTTCATATTCTGTTGTTTAAATACCACCGGATTTCAGACTGAATTAATCTCTCAATTATATCTATATTGCTCAAAATATGTTTATAGCACTGGAGGTCGGATAGAGCTGTTTAATATCTTTGGACACTAATCTGTTTGCATAACAACTATTTTCAATTATCTATATATCATTGTTATTTTGTATTCTTATGAAGTTTTGATCTTGGGTCTTGAAGTGTCCAGATCTAGCAAAATAACGTATATAATTTGGAATACAGTATTTATTTAATATAGCCGGAATACACCCAGTTATAATACCTCGAATTTCAGGAGGGGTTAGCACTGCTAGTGATTCTGGTTCATTTTTATCTTTGTCATGTCTTAATTTGTGTTACATTTTAATTGCCATGTTTTTTATCATAATTTTTCACTTTTTATCTTTTTGATTCAGTGTTCGCAGGGATGGAAATATGTGTATAACTACCCCAAAAAGTTGATGGGAATTGAATGCAATCGAGTGCATTGGGGTTATTCCAACACATTGACTAGCATAAAACCCGATGTCATTCTATTTAAGCAAAAACATTTATTATTTTCCCCGTCTATCGGCGAACTGTAAGTTTGCAACTCTAAATTCATGTACGGCGTATCTATCTGTGGCAAATGTCGTCTTATATTTTTTATTAAATTTTTGTCTTTGTCAATTCAAAATTTTACTATAATAAAATTTTTAATTGACAAAAACAAAATCTTAATAAAACAAATTCAATGTGAGTTGAGATCATGTTTGATCAAATCATTGAACTACCATGCTTTGTTTAACGTGGGAACGGAAGTTTAATGCAAAATCGCATCAGGTTTATTGTGTAACAATAATTTCTTACAAACATGGCTAAAATGCCGTAAATGTATATCATGACACTCGCTTTTCCCGATAAAAGCACTGTACTATAGAACGGGCAGTATACCCGACAGAAGGCTGGCATGCCAAAATATCACCCTTACAGTTAACCAATCAAAATTAAGAAATTTCATGTGAAGTATGATATAACACAATATCTCATTGATATGCTTCATTTGCTATCTTTATAGTATCACTGGTGCCTCAATTTACCCACACATATTTGTATAATTTAATGCAAATTGGAATCCAGTAGGATCCGGAATACTAGTACAAATTGGAATTCTAATTTCTACTGGGACAAATTAGAATTCTAATTTGTACTGGATTTAATTCAGTACAAATTGGAATTCCAATTTCTCTTAGGAGAAATTGAGATATCCTGATTTATGTTTAGCATCATTCGGAACTGATAGCCATTCCCTAGAATCAGCAATTGTTTTGGATATATCTAACCACCGACTGTTCAAGCCTGTCACCACATCCGCCAACAAACCTGATAACCGGAAATTTATCAAAATTCAATTCGCCAATAAAGGCTTGGACGCTTTAATCTTGCAAACATTCTACACAGCAAAACAGTGACACCAAACATTCCTCCTTATTTTAATGATCAATCAGTTTCACTTATCTCATATTCCTACACTGAACCAATTGCAACTTCCATTTTCAATTACAAATGGGTATTGCGTGACTTCCAAATTGATGACTTTAAAGCCAAACCACCTGATTGTGCTTGCTCCTCTTCCCCATTTAATCATAGTCCGGCTGGACACGCTATAACTGGTGACCTAGATATCGTAGACAACCTCAAATTACGAGATATACTCCTATTCTGAAAAGGTCCCAAATTTCGTAAGCACCAGCACATCAACTGGAAGTACAATTTCAAGATTTTGATGGATGCAGTTGAAAACTATGCTAGGAAGAATGCAAATAAAGAGAAAGAGGACGTTGAGACATTGTCCGACTGGATCAGGTCCGTAAAGTCTTTAATTGTAAATCGCATCCGGCGCTTAAAAACATCAATGAAATCCAGAAATCCCAGTATATTTGAAGATCCCACTGTAGTAAGAACTCTGTCCAACCTCCATGAAAATTACGTCATTGTCTCTGCAAAGAAAGCTTCTAACAACATAGTGTTTGTGTGTAAGAAACACTATCTCGACTGCATTGTGAAGGAGATGGGCATCGACATTTCATCTGGAAACCCTACTTATACCCCTACTTCAATATCGAGGGATGAGATTGTAAAAAAATCACACTTCAGTGTTAGCATCATTTGGCATAAAAGCTAATAATGAAAACAATCAACTCCCTTACATCTACTGGGTACCTAAACTTCAGAAGAATCCATACAATCAGAGATTCATTGCCGGGTCTTCCAGATGCACCGCTAAACCTCTTTCACAGCTCCTCACTACTTTACTAATCGCAGTCTTAGATGGCCTGAAAAATTACTATAATAAAGCTAACTCCACAAGCGGTATGAATCAAATGTGGATTCTTAAAAATTCAAAAGATCTCCTTGAACAGCTATCCTCAACCAGGCTTACCCATTGCCATAGCATTCAAACTTTTGACTTTTCTACACTTTATACAACCCTTCCACGCAATGAACTGAAAACAGTAATTGCAGATTTAATACATCAATGTTTCTGCACAGAAAATGGAGAACGCAGATACACCTATTTAGTTATAGGGAAAGACAAGACATATTTTGTTAAGAGCCACACTGATTCAAACAAGAAGTACACTGAGACTGACGTTATCAAAATGTTATAATTTTTGATCGACAATATTTTTGTCAAATTCGGAGGTCAAGTTTTCCAACAGAATAGGGATTCCTATGGGAACAAACTGTGGGCCGCTTTTAGCTGACCCTTTCCTTTACTCGTACGAGGCTAAGTTTTTACAAGGGCTTATTCAAAGAAAACAAAGACATTTAGTCCAGTCCTTTAATTTCAGCTTCCGCTACAAAGACGATGAATCCTAAATTTAAGGAGTATTTACATCAGATCTATCCCAATGAGCTTGAAATTAAAGAAACAACTGAAACACCTACTTCAGCTTCTTACCTAGATCTTTTATTGTATATTGACGAAGACGGACGTTTGAAATCTAAGCTATATGACAAGCGTGATGATTTTAATTTCCCAATTGTGAACTTTCCCTTTCTTAGCAGCAATATACCTACCTCTCCAGCCTATGGAGTGTACATTTCACAGTTGATTCGTTACTGTCGAGCGTGTAGTTTGTACTCTTTGTACTCTTTGTACGTTTCCTCTACCGAATTTGACTTTACTACCGGATTTGACATGTTCAACACGGCGGGTGTCTTATAAGAAGCAGGAGATGCTGACTCTATCGGTGCACCTGATCTCACCCATGGTTTTATATTGGGTCCGTGTTGTTCATCTTTGTGTGTGAGCGTCTTCATTTTTCTTTTCTGTGCTGTACCCATGTTGTGTCTTTGTTTTTTTTCTGCCTTTATTGTTTTTGGTGTTGCCATTGTCCTTGGATTGTTCGCTTTTAGATTGACGGTTCAGTTCTCACTTACTTGTACAGTGATATTTTGAACAGAGCAAAAACACTGTTCCAAAAACTGCTTAGTCATTGATTTGTTCAACCTATATTAATTTCATCCCTCAAGAAATTCTATGGCCGTCACCATAACATCATTGAAAGATATGACGTGTCAGTATCCCAAATGAAAGTGTACATTTTCAGCTAGATTCACGTCTTCCCGGATTTGACTACCGACTGTGACATTTTCCCGGATTGACTCTCTCACAGTGTGACGGGCGCTGTTAACAGAGCAGGACATGCTTGCCCGTCCGGAGCTTCTGATGTCACTCTCAGTTTCACTGGAGTTCATACTGTGAGGACCTTTGTTTTGAATGTTGTAATTTCTGTTTCTGTGCTTTATATCTGTCTAACGTCATTGTTTTCTGTGTCTTACGTCATTGTTTTCTGTGTACTTGTTTTGGCCATGTCTTTGGACTTCGATTTTGGTTAATTTCACTCCTTTGTTTCTTCGGTATTCTACTACCGTTGTTTTATTCCAGTAGGATTCTGAATCCTACTGAATTTCTAGTATTTTCCAGAATAATACTGGATATATTGTTCGGGGGTTCCGGATATTACTGACAATCAGGGCTAAAAAGGGTTTTTGATTTTGTTATAAGAAGAATGTATTTCACAATATTTTTATTTAAATAGTAAAATATTAGAATAACAAATGACATAATTGCAATATAACTGTTCATTTGTTGTAACAATTAGTGGAACTCTGTGATATTTGGTAGAGCCAGAAATTTTCGTTTCCGACAAGGGCATCCCATAGCATTGCATTTGTAATTGCAAAATAGGGATGTTATACTGCCCTCTTCCAATTATCGATTTTTTTTAACTTGACAATGTTTGCAAACATGGTCTATATGAAAAAGAAAGGAAATTGGGTAAATGTCAAGGAGACAACATCCCATATCCCGGTTAAAACGAACCAAAACAAAGCATCTAGACATTTAAACCAGGGAAACAAAAAACTAAATACCGAATTTACTGTGAATTTAATTTCTGCATATGCGCATTCCGACAACTTATGTCTCTTCAGTGCAGATAAAATCTAAACGTTTGGAAGACCATAAACTCAAAAATATTTAAAAACTGATAGAGAACAAATAACCAATATGATCTAAATGTGAAGCCAAAATCAGCTAAGGACAGAGCTTTGCATGAGAGAGATACTCCTTAGTTTTCTACAAAATTTACAAAAATTTTGATATTGTAAGGTTCCAAATAGAATCGGCTTTCGGGTCAGCACCGAAATACTGACTACTGGGCTGGTGAATACCCTCGGGGACTGACAGTCCACCAGCAGTGACATCGACCCAGTGGTAACAAATAACTAAATACCGAATTTACTGTGAATTCAATTTCTGCATATGCGCATTTCGACAACTTATGTCTCTTCTCAAATCAAGAAGATCTGTATCAGAAAAGTATATAAGTACTAGTTCTGAAGTATGCCACCATTAGAAAATTCATATTTTTTTTAATTCATAATTTATTTATTTATTTTTTTTTTTGTAAAATACCTCTATGTGTTCTTCGATATTTAAAGTTAACTTATGAAAACTAGTGATCAAAAGGTTAAATTGTACATGTGCTCAAAGTTTAAGAGTTTTTAGTTCGTATCTTCTATACAGTCAAATAATTAATCTTATTTTTTCGAAATTAATTCAATGATCACCAAAAGAATATACTTCTCCACCACCGTTTCTTTGATTTAATTAGTAAGATCAAGAATCCTACTAGTTTAAATTAAGATATCTCAATTTCTCCTAGAAGAAATTGAAACTCCAGTAAAAATCAGAATTCTAATTTGTCCCAGTAGAAATTGGAATTCCAAGTTGTACTGAATTTAATCCAGTACAATTCAGAATTCTAATTTGTCCCAGTAGAAATAAGAATTCCACTTTGTATTAGGAGGATTCTTGATCCTACTGGATTCCAATTTGTACTTTATGTTAAGTAATGTTTAAAATACAAAAGCATCATTTTTATGCCATTATTTATTCACTGTCTATCAAAGTTGGAATGGCATCGGTGTGAACCAAACTAATGCAACATTTTCTTTGACATGTGCAACTGCATTGGTATCTTGTAATAACAGTTTGATATTCACATTTTCACACAAATTTTAAAGGTGATACAAACACTTCATTTTTACATTGATTACCACCTCTAAGGAACAATAATATTTTCCCCACTTACCCTCAAAAGGGTGCAAACCCTAAAATCTCGTAAAGGGACAGCTGAAGAAATAAGACAGTGTTCCAAAAAGGAATACCCCCTGTCCATGCACGAACAAAACTTCTTAATGTAAAAATGAAGTGTTTGTGTCAAAATGTGAATATATGCGTATGGTCCAGCTCGTAGCAGACCGTACATGTACAGTTATATGACAGGAGTGAGTTCGCAAAGCAAAATTTCCGTGTGCATTTCAAGTAAATTCGATCACTCTAAAAACATTTGTCGTCCGATTTAATAATTTTTTATACTGCTAAAGATGGTTAAACCAACAGCTTCTCTCCGTAATTTAGAAATCATTTTATGTTCAGTTGTTTTCGTATTGTGATTATTTAAATACAGATTGAATTCTTTAGGGTCACAATTTATTATGTAATATATAGCAAGTCTTGACGTTGTGAATTTGTAGACATGTTTAAATCGTTACAAAATGGAAACTATAGAGCATAAGATTATTCATAAGTTACACTTAGAAGCTTTTCAGCAGTATAAAAAATATACAAATTCGACAAGAAATGAATGCTATTGAATGTTTTGAACAGTGACCGTTTTAACTTGAAATGCACATGGAATTTTTGCTTTGCGAACTCACTCATGTCATATAACTGTATGCGTACGCGTACGGTGGGACCATTTGACTATACCATACAGTCCGGATTGTACGCGTACGGTCTAAATACGTGTATGGTCTGGAACGTGTACAATAAACAATATCACAAACACATGATAATAAACTACAATGGAACAACATAATAGTTTTGAGTTATTTAACGATTCGCAATTATTTATACCCTAAAGAAAATTCTTGGCGGTTGCTAGATCCATACAAAAGAAAACATTTTAAAAAAAGTCAAATTCAAGTTGTCTAAGCGTTCAGTTAATTAGCATCTTTAGCTTGTATATGAATCTAAATGAGACAAACAGTTCAAGTAAAAATATCTAGCTTATTTATCTAGACCATCAAACAAACTTCTGATAATGTTATGCGTGCAGATTCTGTATACGTAGCTATAGTGAGGCAAGCGTTTAAAACAGCACTACAGGTGAACAATACCTACAATAACATAAGTTCTCATTCATCTGTGCAGAAAACCCACACTTTTTTAGCTTTACACGCACCAGTCTCAAATTTGAATTCGGAGCATTATTTGACATTGGTTTATTTACATTACTACCAGAAAAAGTTTAATTGAAACGCTAATCAATAAATGAAAGGAAAGGGTATATAAGCTCACTAATATGGGACTTTTGAATAGTGTTCACACCGGAAACAGTTATATTATTAGGCGTAAAAATCAATACATCAATACATTGAGAGGAAATCACTAATTAAAAAACACTGTTGAGCTAAGAGTGATTTATATTTAATCGATTTGTAGCACTTCAGGTTAATTTTTTCATTAAAATTTAGCTAAAAAATTATCATATATGAAAAATCAATTTCATAACTAGTTTGTTTTTATGTGGTATATATTTATTTCAATCGGTTTAGAAATCCAGTAGCCTATCCCTTCTTACTGGTATCCAAGGCGATCATTTCCGCCTTCAATTACACGAGAGTTCCTATCTCGAAAGTCCCGTATTGCACTGTTAAAGTCCTCGAAACTAGCATGTCATTGAGTGAAAGTAACGGGCCTAGATCTAGACACAGTGATTCGAAATATGGAACATGTTTTTATATAGAAGGATAACTTTATTCCTCTATATGTCTGGGAGGTGAATCTGTGACTTATGCATTAAACTGCATTTAACTTATAGTACATCACATTTTATCTTATGATATACGATAGATGAGCCCACATATTACATTTCTTTTTTAAAAAAAGCAACTTGTTTCCAATCAGATGTTTACTTGTGCGGAATATTGTAACCGCCTTGAATATACAGCGTTTCTGGACACATCTGGAGAGTTTCATGTTAGAGATGAAAAATAATGCACAGATGTGATATTTCAATCAATAAAAAATTTCTATTGTGGACAAAAATGTAAATCTGTCATTCAAGTATTGACCATAATCAATAAAGACAAGACTTGTTTACACATCCCAGGTGTTGTTTTAGATATATTTGTACAAACTGAAATCACAAAGTTAAACAATTTTTCTTTTTTTGCCACAGAATTAAACATTTATTTTCCTTATCATTTCACTCCTGTCATCCGGGCCTGTCATATTCGCATGCTTAATAAACAGACAATAAAGAAAACATAATTACGAGATCGACAGACGTACACTTTAATATTAATAAAACATTAGCTGCCCTTTTTACAATCTTGTGGAAAATTTGATCGTTTCTTGATTTCAGTTTCGTCACACAATGATTGGTATGTCTCGTATTCCATACAAGACGTCCGACCATGTCCAAAGTGACTGTCAAGTTTTGATTTCAAAATAAGATTAGCATTGTAGTCGGGGTCTGAGTGTTTGTGACCTTCAAAGTCGCCACCTTTTGTTGTTTGGTGCAAAGCAAGCAATGTTCTAGAAACGTCAACTGTGACGGAACCAACTTCAAGTGCGTGTAAAACCAGCCAGTTATCATAGGCTCTTCTTCCAACTACGAGTTCTGGAATTTCAGACCAATTGAACATCTTGTTTGTAATAAAATAGTCTTCGGCGTCGACTCCAAACAACGTTCCCCTAGTTTTAGCGGCATTTAATATGTTACCATACGATGCTGCTTCTTTCAGTGTTAGAAATTTTACATTTGTTCTTCGACCCGTAATTAATAAAGATTTTCTGTTTTCAAACATTGTGTATGTTGCTGCTAATGTTTCTATTAATGACGAATCAAAAAGGATATCGCTATTCGCATACCCATAGAATGTAGAGTTGAAATATTTCATCACCGTTCCAAACATATGCTTCAAAACTGGTGCCCCGCCTGCAGCTTGGTGAATTATTGGATACGTTTCCCAGCCCCTGCTCTTTGCGAATGATGAAAGGGAGCTGTCATTAGTAAACAAGACAAGATTTACACGAGGCATAAACGTGCTCCAGTTAATTACGGTATTATTATGCACGTGATACTTTGATGGGTCAGGTGACCATGACGTAAATAGTGTCAGTATTATATGATCGGATTCAAGATTCATAACTTTTTTTGCACTAGCTACTTTGCATTGTTGAATTGCTTTTAAAACTGAATTCCTTATGATCATATTAACATTTGTACCGGCTTTTCCGAGGCAATTGTCCGAACTGGCTTCTGAAAACTGTAATTGACCATTATTCTCTATGAATACGGTCAAACTTTTTATGTATGTGTCCATCGTACAAGGTTTAAAATTATCGTTTCCTGGGTATCTTATCATGTATAGAAAATATATCAGATTTACTACTCCAAGTGATGAAAGACCGACTAAAATCTGGATGTTCAGAGCCATGTCATAAAATAAATGTCTGCACTGAGCGCCATTCATTTACTGAAACAAACAAACAAATCGTGCAAATAATAAGAGTTGTTTTGAAGATACACAGAAAACAACCATTCAATCTTCATTTAAATGAAATATGTTTTAATCAATTTACACGGATTCACTCGAGAGTCTTCTTTGCGACATCTGTGTGTTATAACAAAGACCGAATTTTGCGCCATTGAAAGGTTGTGGTTGTTTGTCAATGCATTATTTTTGCTCCTATACGTTTGATTTTGAATTGATTTTAATTTTAACAAAAACTTGTGAACATTCAGGGCGGAGCTCGTTGTATTCAATGTCATAATACTACATGGATAGAACTCTGCTACTAGTGTTAAGTAAAACAAGAGCCTTTTACAAATGCCTAAAAATTATACCTAACATCGACTTAATATCATTTATCCGAGTAAGCTTTTAATTTAATAAAATTAATCGAAACAAATCTGCTACAAGCCAAAGTATAATTATAACCCCCCCCCCCCCCCCCCCCCGTAAACGAAGTTAAGGGTATATAGGAATCGCCCTGTCTGTCTGTCCGTCTGCCCGTCCGTCTGTGCATACTTCTTGTAAGCACAACTCCTCTTAAACCACATGTAGAATTTTGATGAAACCTTACACAAAGGAAGACCGCTATATGGAGATGTGCACGAAGGAATATAATTATAATGTCTGAAACTAGGAAGAGAAGATAATTCGACTTTGAGTTTTGATTTTGATGGAACTTTATAAAAAGAATGACATTATATGGAGATTTGCATGAAGAAATATAATTATTGTACAAAGCCAGAAAGGGGAGATAATTCGATTTGACTTTTTATTCATTCCGGCTGCACGGGATACCTCGTAACGGTAATTTCTTTTGTACAGTAAAGGAATTTTGATAGAACTTGCACAAAAGAAAGACACTCTATGGAGATGTGCATGAATTAATATAATTATCGTTGAAAGCTAGGAAGGGAAGTTAATTCAACTTCGACTGGGATTTTTTTTTCTTTTGATTTTGACAGAATTTCATCAGAACTCTTGTATAAGTTATTTTTGTCTCCCCCGCGACGAAAGGTGCGGAAAGCGAGACATAGGTCCTTGGTCTACATTCTACGGCCTAGTGATCACGTTAAGTTTTTATGCCAGTGAAGTCAGTTGTTCAGTGATCATTAATGGTATTGCAATGATATTTGGCAAGTCATTGGTCTTGGTAAGTAAATGACAGTCTGTCACATGGATTTTGTTCTTGAACTCAATTTCACGAGCTGGTGATCATGTTAAGTTTTTGAGATTAGGTGATTTGCTCAGTAACCATTAATGGTATTGCAATGATATTTGGTGTGTTGGCAGTCTGCCACATGGCTTTTGTCCTTAACCTCAATTTTATGGTCTAGTTATCACGTTATTTTTTTCTGATTAGTTCATTTTCTCAGTAACTATAAATGACACGTCAATGATATTTGGTATGTCGGTTGGTCCCATGTAGTACATGACAGTCTGTTATACGATTTTTGTGTGCAACCTTAATTTCATGGTACTGTGGCCATGTTAAGCTTCGTATTATCTATTTGTGGTCAATGATATTTGGTGTGTGGTTTGGTATTGGATAGTACATGACAGTCTGCCATATGATTTAGGTCTGTAACCTCAATTTCACGGTCCACTAAGCATGTTAAATTATCCAGTATCTGTTAATGGTAGGTCAATATTTGATATGTGGGTTGGTTTTGATAGAACATGACAGCCTGCTACTGGTATTTGGATGTTACCCTTGACCTCATTTTCATGGTCTGTTGAACATGTTTGGTTTCTCAGTATCTATTTATAGTAGGTCAATGATATTTGAATTTATTTTGGTCTTGGGTATTGCATGACAGTCTGCTATATTGCTTTTGTCAGTTACCAAAGTTTCACATTCGAGTGAACATGTTAAGTGTTTCTGGTCAAGTCAGTTTGAGTTTTCATATCCATTTGGCGACCAAACAGGGACGGGCGAGACATTAATTAGGGTCCACACTTAATTGAGGATTATATCATTGTGTCTTTACTCATATTATGTCCCCGCCTTTTACTGTGTCTACACCTGTGTTGTGTCCACACCCATCTAAATTTGCATTTGCCATATTGATTCGGCTTACAATGAATACCTTGCTACCGTTAGGCGACATCTCTTGTTTTCAGCAAAGTTCTCAAATGTTTGTTGTCCATAATTATTGTTTTGCATTTTCCATCATCGAAAAAATATGTTGATCATTGTTAGCAAAGCCAGTTTACGCTTTACTCTGCTGTAAAACTATTGCTATCAAGAATTCTCTGAATTGCTTCTTATTTCAAAAGTTTTAAAGATGGAATTGAGATAAGAAACTTTGCTATTATTCGAATATGTTGATAACGCCCGAACTCGTATCGATAGAGGCTAGATATAGGTCTACAGTTTGAGGAGTACACTGTCTAACGATAATGATGCAAAATGATGATAAATGTAAATCAAAATATTATATGATAAATATATAATAATATCCATTATGCTACTCGTGTTTTTAGATGTAGGATTTATTATTGCCCAATTATGGACACTTTAATTAGTCAATCAATTGTCTATGGTTTATTGATTCCAAAGGAAACTCGGAAAAAAAAATTGTGCAATTGGTTATCTGAGAATTGTCGGACCTTCTACGGTTTAGCATATACATTGATAGAAAACAAATATCTGCAAAAATTAAATATTTTCCCTTTACATAATAATTCACCTGTCAATGTAGACAACTAATGTGATTAATATGACTTTGACATTTCATTATGTCTCAATCACAATTAATGGTCAAGCTTCCTCAGGGAAAACAAGAAATGTTGTTCGTTTTTGCGCATCATATAATCATTTTGAAACTTTATTTTTTTTCTGCGTCAAAATTTGAGATCCGATATGAAACGAATACCGAAGTAACTGTAAATATAACAAAAGATATAGTTAATTACTTTATGATATATGGAAAGGTGTTAATTTCTCAATATTTTTTCGTCATATTGAGCTAAAAAAAATCACTGCTAAATTTTGTCGATTTAAATATATTTGTTCTGGAGATACTTGTAATTTTTTTCTCTATCAGCTTTTACACATATTTCGGTCAATTTTTTTATTTGAACTGCATTGAAGAAACGTAAGTTGCTGAAGTGACCATATGCAGAATGTTGTAACTTCGGTATTTTATCGTTTACAACTGGGTCGATGTCCCTGCTGGTCGACCGAAGTTTCCGAGGGTTTCACCAACCCAGTAGCCAGTACTTCCATTCTGCCCGAAAACCGATTTTATTCGGAGACTTCCAATATCTAAACCTCAGATTTACTTAGAAAACTAAGGAGTATCTCCCACTTGCATAGCTGTCCTAAGCTGATCAAAATTTGGCTTTTCTATTTAGAACTTATTGGTAATTTGTCCTCTATCAGCTTTTACAAATATATTATGGGTCATGGAGTTCCAATTGCTTTCATTTTACCTGCATTGAAGAGACATAAGTTGTAGAAATTGGCATATGCAGAATCTAAATTAACAGTAACTTCAGTAATTTTTTAAATTTATTTTATAATTAAAACATCCTCGTATTATTTCTATGATGGACATTATGATTCATTATTACTTACATTTATGTATTCGTCACTTTGTCCATCGTTCTCTCCATCGTGTACATGTGGTCTATAGATATTGCAGATTCGACTTGGTTGCAGAAAATAACCTTTGATTCATGAAATGTGTCTATTTATATAAAAAAAAGTCGGAACTAGTTTAACGTCCAGATTTTGTAGTAAGGATAGTAAAGATACACATCTCCAACGAGAAAACGATTGATTGGGAACTATAAACTGCTCAAAGGAAATATTTAGTAGTGTACATATACGTGTGTTGCCTTTGGGAATGTAATAGTTTGTGTTTATTTTTCTCTTATTGCTATCAATAGATCTATAATTTATATTTGAAACTGACATTTTTTTCCTGCCCCGAGAGTGAAATGTGTTATCATTCCAAATATTAAGAAAAAAATGGATACATTCGTTACGATTTTTACTATTCTTATAATTTTTAACACACTGATGGTGATAATGTCGTATTTTTATATACGTAAAGGTCAACAGGAATTATACTGTTCAGCAAATAGGTTTTTGTCGTCTTTTGCCCAATTTCTGGACCAAAATGGAGCCCGGCCATTTTCCGATATGTTACCCGACAGTTGCTTAGAAAGTGCAAATAGCATTCACATTCAAGAAGTAGAAAAATCTTTTCAACGAAAGTTTAAAGAATGTAAGCGAAGACAAGGACTTTCTAAAGCATTTGATTTTGGTGATGAACAGCCATTGTTGACCATGTTTACTTCTTGGGAACCGTCGCCAGAGAAACATTTTGTTCACAACTGTACTTTAAGGAACTGGAGTTCTTTCATTCCAAAGGTAAACTTAGTAGTTTTTACAAATAATTCCCTATTACATAAAGAAATAGTACAATATGGATGGACTGTATTTCCAATCACTCACCATGTTCAAGGAGTACCAATATTAAAGCACATGTTTCAAACAGTTATGTCCTCCTTTAATTCTACATATTATGGATACAGCAACAGTGATATATTATTTACTGATGATTTAATACACACTTTACGTACTGTCAATATATCGTTTGGTGATAAAAATGTGTTTTTAACCGGAAGACGGACAAATATTCCGAATATGTCATTAAAAGAAGTTTTGTCTTATGATAACATCCGAAAGACAGCAGAATCACGTGGCCAGCTTTTTATCATTTCCTCAGCGGATTATTTTATAACCACTTCCCGCTTTCATTGGAATAGAGTGCCAGATCTAGTAATTGGACGGCCTGCATATGACAACTGGTTGGTAGGTTATGCAAGATGCCATTTATATGAAGTAATTGATCTGACAAATACTGTGTTAGCTTGTCATCAGACGACAAAGTCTGGAGACAAAGAGGGACAAAAACACAAAACACTAACGGACTACAATAACAAGTTATTAAACAAACTTAGTCTTAGTACTCATTATGAGATTGGATTTATGACGTGCCCAAAACGAAGGACATATCATTCATTATGTGGCAATATAGAACTGACAGAAAGACCAGAAGCCATGATACCAAAATACTGTTCCTGTAGACTGTGGTAGTAGGGCTTTAAGAACTGTCATAAACATTTAGGCAGCTATCAAGCTCAAATCCAAAGAAGAAATATTGAACACAGATCATTCTTTTCATGTGATACTCAAATTTGTTACAATGGGAATGACACTGGAACTTGGTACTAGGACTAATATCACTACTTAGGGAGGAAGCGTTTCAGTGTGACCGTGCAGTTTCTCATTAAGAAACAATTTGCTTTGTCACACTCAATGGTAAAAAAGGTTATACTTTCTAAGGTGATATGCCATTCTACTTTCATATAACTGTTTTTTGCTCGAACTCTTTTCGTTTTATAATTTAAATACATCTTAGTTTTTCTTTTTGTTCAGAATTCCATAAAAAGTATCTTGAAAGAATTTTGTTTGTTGTAAATTAATGCTGTTTTTTTCAATATAAATGAACAATGCAAAATCTGTTCTAGAGTCTAACAAATCTAACATATAACCATTTTCATGTATTATCAGAAATTAAGAGAAATAGGTTAATTTTTGTCCTCCTAGTTTCAAATGAAAGTTCGGGATATTGTCGTTTCTCCCGTCCATCCGTCACAATTTTTTGCGATGAAAACTTTTCCTGAATTTAAGGATTAAGGGTTTTTATATTGGTCTAGACTCAAACAGTCTGCCCAAATTATCGATTTTGACTCATGTGGCATGCGACAGGAACTTATCCTACAATTTTGATTTAGGGAATTAACTTTGTTGAAGACTTGTTGCATATAGTCTGTAGATGCGCAGTAAGCTTTCGGGTTTTTGATATTTGTCTTTGTGCAAACAAAAAGCTAATTACACAGGCCCAAAGATGCGACACGAACTCCTACATTTTTAATATAGGGATTTAATTTTGCTGTAGCATTGTTAAATATAGTCTGTAGATGCGCATTAAGCTTTCGTTATTTTGAGTCAGATTCAACTGTGGTAAATTTCCTAATTTTGGCAAGTCTTTGGAAAAAAATCTTAATACTTTGAATTCTCAAAAATGTTTCCTATTTTGGTAAATATACTAAAGTCTCAAAGACAACTTATTCTTTTAATTCTACCTAGCAACTATACTTTTAGAATTTTTTTCTCTAAGAACAAATATTTTCACTAATTGGATTTAAAATATTTGATTCCAGTTTTGGTAAATGTCTTGAAAGTTTCGAAAACCGTTTTTTTTTAATTCTACATTGAAACTATTTGTTTCAATTAGAACACACATTTTCACTAAATTCATATATAAAATAATTGATTACAAGTCTTTTTTTTATCTCATGAAAGTCTCTATTTTATTTATTTCAGTTATGGTGTACTTATTTTTAGAGCACTTCTCATACGGATGCTCTGCCATACTTTCAAATCTTGGTAGATTTAGTTTTTGTATTTTTCAAATGTTATTCTGACCACTTGTTTATAGTTCCCACTTCTCATGATTTTATTTTTACAATTGACTCGATGAGTGCCGCGTGGTTGTTTATATGTTGAGGCTGCCTTCTATTGGTCTGTTTGGGCAAGGGATGAAATGTGCAGCGACCGAATTCATACTTTGCCATTTAATTTTATGCTTGGTGGCATTACCGCTTCCATAGGGTAAATAAAACATGGATGTAGCGTTGTTCTTCATCTAGGAGATCGGTGCTAGGGGAACCAATTATGAGTTATAAGCAAAGCTTATTGTTGAAGGCCTTACGGTTAACTTCAAGGTGAAGAACATTACTTGGTTATACCATGTTTTGCAGAGACTTTGTCTCATTATCATTAACACAATATCCTTCCATTGTTTCTCAAAGACCGCTTATGTTTTTGATTTCTACCTGGCAAATAAACTTTTAGAAATTGTTTTGATTTTAAAAAATATTTTCACTTAAGGATTAAAAATAAATAATTTCAACTTTTGTACATTTCTTTAAATTTATGCTAATTCTACCAATACTGTAACCAGCTTTATTGTCCTGTTTAGTACATTGTATGCAATGAGGAGACAGTGTTTTTTGTTTTGTTTTGTTTTGTTCTTATTAAAAAAAGGTATCATATTATATAAATTCTTATATATTTTCACAAATATAGAATTTTAAATTATTTTTTTCACCAAAGATGACCAGGTATTTTTACTGTGTGAAGAGTACATCAAGTTTCAAATTTTAATGCAGCATATTATCCCGAGGGACTTAGAAATACGCTTGACCTATTGTACTATTATATCTTTATTTACTCACAAACCAATGATACAATGGTTACAGAGTTGAGGAGAGGTACAGTACATATATACATAAATAACATACACAAACATATCAATAAATACAAAATACAAAATATCATGATAAAAATTGAGAACTTATGACAAAGAACTTATGACAGAGTTGCAATATACATAGGATTTTCAAGGAGAACTGACAGTTTTATTGATAATGCTAATAAAATTACAAAGTTTCCTAATGTTTCTGGTTTTTTACTATTAAAGAGATTTGAAAATTTAATGACATTTGGCCTTGTGAAGAAATATTTTGGAATTAATTTTTTTCTGTCTTGTTCAAAAAGCGGACATTCTAAAATATAGTGATATTCGTCACCTAGTTCGCGTAATGGGCAAAGCTGGCAAACTCTCTCAGATCTTTGAGTGTTTGTCCAGCGGCCCGTTTCTATCGGTAATTTATGATTCGATAATCTAAATTTGCACAGACTATAAATATTTTTATTATCTAAAACGTCAAGATAGTTTTCGAAGCTGAGATTTGTCTTAAAAAGTCTATAATTCAGAGCTTTATGTGAAGTTTCCATGCAAGAGGACCATGTTTGTTTGAACTGATCCTTTAGTTTTAGTTTTATATTTTCAATAAGTCATTTGTCATTTAAAAACGTCTGCATTTGCCAAATATTTGAAAAACCGCAATCGTCAAGTATTGACTTAATAGAACGAAGCCATTCAAAATTGTTATTCTGCCTAGATTTTAAGTACATTAACCTATAGATCAAGGCAGACAATTTTGATTGTTTACCAGAAATTAACTTTGCCCAGAAAGATATCATGCGCACTTTAATTGATAAACTTAGCGGATATCTACCAAGTTCCCCATAGATCATGAAATTTGGTGTAGACGATTTCAAATTTAGTAAAAGTTTACAAAACTTCATATGTAATTTTTCCAAAATATCTGTGTTTTCGAAACCCCAAACTTCTGATCCATAGATTAACATAGGTGTAATTATCTTATCAAAAAGATCTAAATGACAGCTTATTGATAAGTTGTTTGTCCTACCCTTACTCAGAATATCATACATAGCTTTAGATGCCTTTTCGACCAAATTATTTTTATTTTTTTTAAAAGTCCCTGTTCTTTGGAAAATAACGCCAAGGTATGTAAAATCACCAACTATTTCCAATTCTTTGTTATCAAATAAGAATTTTAAATTCCCTGGTAGTCTGCCTTTCGAAAATACCAAAACCTTCGTTTTATTTATATTTACTTTTAATTTCCATGCGTCACAGTATTCCTTAAAGTAATCAAGTTCAGATTGTAACTCTTCAGCTGTTTCTGCCATTAATACAGTATCGTACGCATATAAGATAATAAATAGCTTTATAAAGACGTTAAGTTCGTTTTCAAAATCAGTTGATAAAGATTTTAAACCATTCGCATTTTTATCCGTTAAAAACTCCTCTAGATCATTTAAATATATTGCAAATAAAAAGGGGGAGAGATTTTCACCTTGTCTAACGCCATTTAGGCACGGGAAAAAATCCGAAACTGATCCGTTGTGGACGATTCTAGATTTAATATTAGCATACATATTTTTAATTACGTCAAACATTTTTCCTTTAATGTTATTAAAAAGGAGTTTAAACCATAGGCCATCACGCCAAACGCTGTCGAATGCCTTTTCAAAATCTATAAATGTGCAGAAAAGAGTTTTAAAAGTTCAAATAGACCATGTAAAACAAAAATATTATCAATAGTGGAATATTTTTTTCTAAATCCTGTTTGATTTTCCTGTAGTATCAAAAATTCATCTGAAAAAGAGTTAAGTCTGTTGTTAAGCACTGCTGTAAATAATTTACCAAAACAGCTTAGTATAGTTATAGGTCTATTTTTTTGGTTCCTTCGGCGAACCTTTGTTTTTGTAAAAAGGTAGAATATTTCCGGAAAGCCAAGAATCTGGGATTACAGCAGACTTCAGGATCAAATTGAAAAAAATCAGTATATAATGGTACAAGCAAATCTGCAGTGGATTTAATAAATTCATTTCTTATTAAATCATCACCGCAAGCTTTGTCATTTCTTAACTTTTTTATACATGCTATAATTTCTGATTGGCTGATTTTTTCATTCAATCGTGTATTTAAATTATTTATTTCATCATTTGCATCTATATTATCTAATTTCGAAATCAAATAAGAATTGTCGTGATGTGGATCATCATTCAGATCTTTAAAGAAGTTTACTAATTCCTCAATAGGTATATTTAGTTGGGTTCTTCTGCGACCCTGGTTAAGTATTTTCCAGTATTCTTTAGGATTTTTTGTTCTCATGTTTTTCAATTTTTTTTTCATATCGCGTCTATGTTTTTTGATAGAAAAATCCATTTGTTTTATATATTTTTTTTCAGCTTCTTTCAGTTCAAGTTTCGAGGTCACAGAATTTTTAAACTTTCTACGACGTTTCAATTTTCTATAATTTTGCCTGGCATGTTTACAGTCCAGGTTAAACCATGGTTTGTCAGATTTCATAGATGGCCTCTGATTGTTTTTATTTTTGCATATGTAAGAACCAAAGGTTTTTTTGGCAGGTTCGAAAAAAACGTTTCCAAAGTCATTCGCTATTGAATTTATTTGATCTTGTGAAACAGTGTCGGGAGTTATAGCTCGGAGTTTATTTTGTAGATCATTTATATTTTGTCTATTAAAATTACTTCTAAATTCTTGTAGTTTATCATTATCCCATTTTTTTAGCATTTCAATTTGTTTTGTAGGTACGTTTTCATCATTTCTAGTCTGATTACTCGAGAAAGATTTCTTTTTTAACATTATACTAAGAGGAGTATGTACATCAGAAAAAAGTCTGCTAAATTCAAGTATCGTAAAATTATCTATGCATTTAATAAAACAAGGTGTACAAATAAAATAATCAACAACACTAACATCTCTACATGTATAGTTACCAACTTTTTTGTCATCTCCTACTCGTCCATTCATAATAAATAAATTTTGTCCTTTACATAGATTTATCAGTAATTTCCCAAAGTTGTTTTTAGCTTTATCAGAGTTTTTTCTGACTAAAGGTATATCAAATTCAGATAGATACATATTAAAATTTTCAACACAATTGTGGTTATTATCATCATCAATAAATGTATAATCCCATAGATCGCCCGTTCTAGCGTTGAAATCGCCAAGAAGTGAAATATATTTGTATGTTCCAGAAAAATTTCTAAGTTCAAAATCAATTTCATCAAATGCTTCTTGGGATGAATACGATGTGAATTCCGGTGGAATATAAACAATTCCCAACAAAACATCTTCATCTAAATCCAGCAAAGCAGATGATACTTTAACCCATAAAATAAAATTACATTTATTTTTCAAAATAGTTATATATCTGTCTAAATTCTCTTTGTAACCAAAAGCAATACCGCCCGATTTTCTATTTGTATATTTCTTTCTATTTTTGGTTTTAAAAATATACCCTAGAAATATTATATTGTCTGTATCATCCGTTTTTGTTTCTTGTAAACAAATAAAATCATGTTGATTTAATAAATCACCAACTTCTGTATAATTTAAACGTAGATTTACACCACAACAGTTAAGACACAACACAAACACTTATTTTTACTGCTTAAATCTGATGTGTTTGTAACGGACAGATCAATACAATCGTCTGCATTGTTTACAAATAATTTTTATCATTGTAGTATTTTAGGGTCTTATTTAGAATTTGTGACTGGAATGTTCTTGCCTCGTCCGAGATTGTCACAGGCTGGGGATACAGTTTACATACAATCCTTCACTGAAATTGTACGGTATTTAGTTATCATGATATACATTCAGAGATTTTATCCTCTGAAGCAACTTGGCCACTCTACCAATTCTAACCACATTGGTGCATCAGTGCACCTTTTTGAATTTGTGATTTTTATATTCCTACCTCATCCAAGACTAATTCCAGCGGAGAACAAACTTTTGATATTTAATATTTACATAGTTCATAGTTTTATTTAAAACAACTACTAGTATGTCATTTGGAAGAGTTTGTAACAACGATTTTTATGTTTGAACAATTCCGAAATGGCTGTCAGCTTGGAACATAGTTTCTTTTTTGTGTTTTTATTGTGGAGTTCTCTGTCGGATCGTGGCCTGTGATTGTATCATCTAGCAACTTGTGAATTTTATATTCATTCCTCACCAAAGACTGTCCTAAGCCAACAATGGTTTTGCCCTTTTGAATTGAGATTTTTTGAGGTTTGTATCTCATCCAAGATGGTAGCTAGCCGGTAATATAGTTTAATAATGGACACTTTAAAAAAAGTTTAAAGTCGTTGTCTCTTTGACATATTCCCCGTTTCCCTTCTTTTTCTACTTAAAAAAAGCATTCAGAGACCTTCATCTCTGAAACCCGATAAGAAATTTTTGCGATAAATTTGATCATAATAGACCTTTGGTAGTCCCTCTCTAAATTCATAATTTTTATGCTTGTACTTTCTGAATTCATAATTTTTATGCTTGTACTTTCTGAATTAATAATTTTTATGCTTGTACTTTCTGAATTCATAATTTTTATGCTTGTACTTCATCGAAGATGGTCGCCAGCAAAAATATAGTTTAACATATAAGACCTTATGGAAAATCCATTCAACGATCATATCCACTAGCCACTTCAACAATCGTTACCTAATTTGATCATAATAATCCTTTGGTGTTCCCTTAAAAGTTTTGATTTTCCTCTGATAATAAGTAGAAATGTATATTTCCGAACGCCACTGGCAGTGATGAATAACACCTTTTTTAAAGCTGTTGTCTACGGCACCATCCGCCTTTTTGAATATACGACTTTTATCTTCATATGTCATTCTAGATGGAAGCCAGCAGAAACATTATTCAATTTTGGATCCTTTTGTAAAATGCATTAACATATATCTCATTTGAAACTGCACTACCATTTTTTTAAATGATCCTTGGGTGGTCCTCTTTAATAGTTATAAATTGTTAGTCCCAGAGGGTATTCAACAGCCTAGTGGTCAGTACTTCGAGGCTGACCCGAAAGCCGATTTTATTTGTAAACTTGAAATATCTTAAGTTTTGTAAATTTTGTTGAAAACTAAGGAATATCTCCCTCATGCAAAGCTCTGTCCTTAGCTGATTTTGGCTTCCATTTAGATCATATTTTCTTATTTATTGTCTATCAGTTTTTAAATATATTTGAGTTTATGGTATTCCAATTGTTTAGATTTTATCTGCACTGAAGAGACATAAGTTGTCAACTAACTTAAAGCAACATGAGCTGTGATTTTTCAATTTTTTTGTCTCAGAAGAATTCATTATGTCAAGCTATAATATGCAGGAATAAAACAGTTTCAAGCCCAATTCATCGAGTGATCATGTAAAATGGCTTGAAAAGTAAAGAAAATATAAAATTAATTTAATTAATTACCGCTATGAAAAAATATATTCCCGGAATGAGTCGTATATCTGCGACCTCAGGTCAAATATTCCAGAAACACGCGTAACAGAAGTGTTTATACTGACAACATGTCATTGTCCGATAAAATCAACGTGCAATGTGGAAAAAGAAAGCGTAATTATTGTTAACCTTGCCAAAATAATAAAATGCTAGAAATATTATTCCTTCAAGGATGTCCTAATTTTATTTTTATACACGGGAAGGTTTTTATTGTTTGAAATTTAACAAGATGTGTTTGTGAAACACTATATATGCCCCCCAGCACCAATTTTATTTGTGTAATAAATTTGAAAATGGAACATTTTGGTTAGAGTTATCTTTTTACATACAAAAAAATATGAAAATTGAATTTTTAAATTTTGACCTTTGTAACCTTGACCTTTGACCTGACCCTATTTTTACTTGCATATTAATGTTCTTCTTGACTAGATCTATACACTTGCCAAGTATGATAAGTTTATCCTTAATAGTTAAAAAAATATAGCCAAGGTTAAAGTTTCGGACGCACAGACACACACACACACTCACAGACAGGACAAAAACAATATGCCCCCGATCCTCGATCTGGGGGCATAAAAATATTTCCACGTGTACTTTGCACTCGCGTCATAAATCTCAAGTGTAGATATATCAAATATCGTAACACAGCCGAAGTTTACCGATTGGTGGTACATTTGTTTTTGTCAACTATAAATAGTATCTCGGTCAGGTCCGATGTCAAAGCCGAACATTAATGAGCGTCGACCGCTTCTTGATGTTTTTGCTTCGCTTGAAGCGAAGCATTCAGGTAGCACGGTAGAGTTTCTACACATAGAACTAGTTTTTCCCTTTTGTGTACCCAAGATTCTATAGAGGAGTGAATACTGAAAGCTGAGTTCTGATTGGTTATTAAGTATAATATTCATGTTAAATTTTTTTTTCAAATAGACAAATTATCTACGATTAAGAAAATATATAAGAAATTTTCACGTGCCCTTTACTAATGGAGATTGTTTTTTTTAGAATTATTGGTAATATGCCCTTCAACGCAACTTAGACTGCAAGTAAACTGACGGGCAGTGCGTACTTTGATTAGAGGCTCTTTATGGAATTTTGGTCATGACTATATTTCACTGGTATTTTTTAAAAGTTAAATGGATGTTCTACAAGCGAGCATACTACAATATCCCGGGTGAAAGTTATTAATGGGTGAAAATCTTGAAAATGTTACTATCGTCGCCTATGGAAAAAGAAACTGTACCGTGCTACCTTCAGATTTATACGATATTCGCACCATCTTGAATGTAACAAACACATGAAGTGAAATTACATTGAAGTTATATGTAATCGATGGTTCTATTGGCTAATCATCAGTTTATCGCAGAGAAAAGAAAGCTGGAAATAAAAAGAATGTAACATTCCGATCCGGGTCTATTATATATAACTTGCAGATACAATGAGTACGTTGATCTCACATACATATTAATTCGTTAATTAAAGATTTTGTAAACACATAGAATCGAAGTAAACCTTAGAGTTCTATATATTATCGGGCGCGAGCTAAAGCAGACGAATTATGTGTGTAATTAATGCATAAACGCGGTTGTCAATGTCTCATTTGTACCTCAAGTTAGCAGACGAACTATATGTAATTAATGCATACGCGGCTATGTGTGAAAGTCAGCAATCAGCCTCCTTTCATTCAAAGTCTGACAAGTTAAGCTTTTTTAAAAAGCTTCCCGGTTTATAGCTATCAATACATTTATTAACAAAGAATTAAATAATTGGAATAATTGTTTAATCTGGGATAAAATGTACTACACCCTGCTAAGCTCACCTCATTGTACTGTATTATCTACATTGACAAATATATATACAAACAATTAGTTTTACAAATCATACTGGCATCCCTAGGAGCAACGAATCCATACCCGTGTGTATGGATACATTTATAAATTGTGAAAGATGCTTTATATTAAAATATTAAATTTCAACCTGTTACACGATATTTTATGAAATATTCAAACAATCTTTGGTTTAAAGCTGCGACAAAACTTTGGTTTAAAGCTGCGACAAAACAGTTTCATTAGTGTTCGGGCCCTAGATATATAATTATGCATATTTCCCATATCCGGAAGCCCTCAGGATATATAATAATACCAGAGAAATTCTGCTGATCGGATCAGATTCCGACCTTTCTAAAATACAATTTGACGGATTCCTAAAGCTACCATGGCAACCCGGAATAAAGAAACGATTGCCTTTCCCTATACCAGTTGACTCCAATGTAGCTAGTTTGAGTATTTGTCGTCCCTTACTTGTCAACGGTTGTATTTCGCAAACTGATTACAATGACAATGTACAAAATATATGAGGCAATCGGTTCATAGTTAAATTCAAGTTTTTCCAATGTCTACTCGAATGGTTTATATCGATGTGCAAATCAGCGGGATTACGGGGACGACGCACAGCATTTAGCACCAGTATTACGCGGGAACTTCTGACCAATGAGGAAGCTTTGTTTTCGTTTCTGCAGACATGCTTGCAGCAAACCATTCTAGTACCCGATTTCCATGGAAACCGGGAATAAGCGTGTCTGTAAATGATTGTTTTATTACCCATGTTGGAGTAACCACATGTATCAGCTAGAGGTACTGTGGCCTGGAGGGCCACAAAATGATACCCCACTCCCAATTGGAGTAGAGGATCATGATATAATTTGTCTCATAAACAGTAATAATTGCACAATTCCACTGTGTACTAAAGTACTAAAAATTTTGTGAAATATGCGTGAAAAGATCTCGAAAATTAACTAAGTCAGTAAACAGGAAGTGGAAGTCTGGCAATCCTGAAGTCGCTACTTGCAGTACAGGACATCATTCTAAATTTGCATACAAAATTTCAAGTTGCATTGATGAGTAGTTACTGAGAAAAAAATCACAAAAAGTTTCTACAATTGACAAAGGTTCTCAAAAATTAGCTAAGTCGGTAAACAGGAAGCAGATGTCTGGCAATCCTGCAAACGCTACTTGCAATGAAGGACATCATTCCTAACATGCATATAAAATTTCAAGATGCAGTAATAAGAATTTACTGAGAAAACTGTTACGAAAAGTACTTACGATTGACAAAAGATCTAAGTCGGTAAACAGGAAGTAGATTTCCGGTGATCCCGAAATCGCTACTTGCAGTATAGGACATGATTCTAAACTTGCATACAAAATTTTTAGTTGCAATGATGAGCAGTTACTGAAAAAACTGTTACGAAAAGTTTCTCCGATTGACAAAACATCTCGAAAATTAACTAAGTCGATAAACAGGAAGTTGATATCCGGCAATCCTGAAAATCTGGCCCGATAACGGAATTTATTCATGGGTCATCATGTCAAACTTGCATACAAAGTTGCNTTGTACCTCATGCTTACCCTTCCGGAGCACCTGATGTCACTCCCGGTTTTCATGGGAGTTCACACTTTTTAATGTCGTCTTTTTATTTCCGTGTATTGTAGCCGTCTCACGTCCTTGTTTTGTCTTTGTTGCCATTTTTGCCATGTCTTTGGATTTCGATTTTTGTAGTCTTCGCTTCCCTTGTTCCTTCGGTATTCTACTGCCGTTGTTTTAAGAGGTCCATCAGCGGGAGCATAGTTTATTGACCATTGACCCTATGTGAAAATGCATTCTTGGCCATTTGTGACAAAATTTTCTGACAATCTTGTGATTAATTCGTTCGTTCTCTACCTAAAATGGGCATAAGCGTAGAACATAGCTCAACATCGGACCATATATGAAAGTCCCGCGAGACCTTGTTCATAATAGTCTTTGGATTCACCCTTAAAAAAATTTCCTG
This sequence comes from Modiolus philippinarum, assembly GCA_002080025.1. Classification (NCBI taxonomy): domain Eukaryota; kingdom Metazoa; phylum Mollusca; class Bivalvia; order Mytilida; family Modiolidae; genus Modiolus; species Modiolus philippinarum. The sequence continues at coordinate 35,083 of MJUU01017952.1, forward strand.
CACTGTTCATACTACACTCAAGATGTCTATAAAGACAAAACAACCCTTTAGTATAAACAGTATTTATTCAGAAAATACACAAAAACAATATAATGAATACATACATCAAGGGATTGGAAAACAAGTGTCAGGCACTTTTACAAATTCCTCTCCCTAAAAAAACATTATCAGAAATGGTAAATAACAACTTCGACATGATGACCATAAAATAATTGTTTGATTTTAAATACATGCCAAATACTTACACATAAATATCAGAAACATATATTTTTTCATGAACGCCACACAATATCAAATTCAAAAACATAGTGATATTCATAACAAAATTCATATCAAGTAAATCTCTTAGTTTTTATGATAGAATCTTGTATCACAATAAAATTAGCAGTGTTTTCGTCATCTGAGAGTGCAATATCTCCATAGAGTAACTTATCAATAGTAACAGGGTTGTATGTTAACTGATTAAACATGTCACGTCTGGGTATATCATATCTTGTACATACTAAGAAAAAATGATCAGGACTCTCAATTTGCCCACAGATACAAAAAGGATTTTCAGTTAAGTTTTTTATAAACAAATGGGCGTTTAAGCCACTACCCTGGGTCCTAATTCTTGTATGAAAAATCTGACCCATCCTGCTACCAGTATTGAAATATTTTGGGACAGGACGAGTTTTTCTCAAAAGATTTTTGAAACAAGACAAAGATGAGTTCCGGATATCATTCGGAAGATTGTTCCACAATCTAATAGACGATGGTAGGAAACTATTATGATAATAACTAGTTCTGGTTGGTAAATTCACAATGTTGTCAGCATTACGCGTACAATAAGTATGGATATCACGAAACGTCTGAGGAACTAAGTTTGAAAGATATGCAGGAGCATTATTGTTGACCATTTGATGAAATAATATGAGCTTGTGATTTGTCCGTCTGTCTCGAAGAGTCTCCCAACCAGTCTCTAGCAGTAAATTATTCAAACTTGATGCGCCTGTAACAATACGTGCCGCTTCATAATTTATATGTTCTAGTCTATCTTTTACGTATTCAGAACAGTTGTCCCATATGACATCTGCATATTCAAGAATAGGACGTATAAAGGAAAAGTACATAGTCTCAAGAGACTTCCTGTCGACAATAAACGGACAGATGCCTTTTTAATAATCTCATCAATATGTTCGTTCCAACTACCATCACTAGAAAATCTATTATATTATCAAAGGGCAATTTTTTGTACCAAAACAGACTCTGAACTGTTCTTTTATGTAATATAAATATCTTCTTACCTTGTAGAAATAAACAAATCAGTAAAACACAGAAGCGTGAGTTAACTCGATTATAACAAAACTAAGAATATTTCCTTGTATACACCGTGAAATAAGTTCCAAAGGAACAAATTTCATACCTCGCCCAGTGAACTAATCTTCAGCGGAAAGTATTATCTGCTAACCTGGTGAAATAAACTCCATACGAAATAAATCTCATAGCTATATCTATAACATTTGTTCAATTTCGAACACATTTCATAGGATACTCTTTTGGTTTACACATTCACATATTGTTATTCATATAAGGGTAAAACTGTACTATCAAAAGTGATTCCTACTTGTAAATTTACTGAAAGTCTCAAAGACCACTTGTAAATTTCCTGAAAGTACCAAAAGACAAGTTTTTTTTAATTCTTTATTGAAAATATAGTTTAAAGAAGACTTTGTTTCAATTAGAGCAAACATTACACTAATTTCATTTAAAGAATATTTGATTCAAATTTTGGTAAATTTTCTTCAAGTATCTCGTTTTATTTCAGTTATGGTGTACTTGTTCTTGAGAGAATTTCTGATACGGATACACTATTATACCGGTATTTTCAATGTTTGCTTTTTATTCTTTGTGATTTTTGAATGTTATTCTGACCACCTGTCTGAAGTGCCCACATCTCATGATGCCAAGTATTGGTTGTTCATATCTTTTGGTTTTCTTCTATAAGTATTTTTATCGGGCAACGAATGACAATGATTGTATGCACACTAAGTCTGCCAGTTAATTTTGTGTTTGTTCACGATATCGCTTCCATTGGATAAATAAAACACGGAAGTTGCGTTGTTCGTTACTCTACCAATAAATTCCGTTGAAATCGGTACAAAGGACCGTTTTTTGAATTTACAATGAGTCGGAAGCAAAACTCTTTGTTAAAGGTCTTATTGTGACTTCAAGATGAAAATCCAAGAATAAAACCGTTGTTCCATTGCTTAGTTTTAGCATGTATTTGTAAAAACTTTGTCTGATGTGTATTTACTCCATGTCCTTTCATTGTTTCTCAAAAACCACTTAATTTGGAATTCTAGCAAGCAAACATACTTTTAGAATTTGTTATGATTTGAACAAATATTTCCACTTATTCTTAAGAATATATAATTTCAAAATTTAAAATTTTCAAGAAACATAGTTAAACTTTTATTGATATTATTTTAATGATCGTTTATAATCCAAGATGGCCACCAACGGAAATAAAGTTTTAAAGCAGGATACACTGGATTACGTTCATCTCTTTATAAGCAATCTGACTTATTCTAACCACATCTCTCGAGTAGTTCTCTTTTGAATTTTCGACTTCATCTTGGTATGTCATCCAATGGAAGCAATCAGAACTATAATTTATATTGGAAATGCATGAAAAGATATCATTTTAAATTGCACCACCATTTGGAATCAATCTTTTTTTTTTTTTTTTTGGAATAAAATGGGGAAAAAGGGGAAACGGATTTTTCTAGGTTTGTTTGTTCCCTACCTAAAAAGGCCCTCAGCGGAGAACATAGCTTAACATAAGACCATATATGAAACGCATTTAAAGTACCACGAGACCTTATTCACAATAGTCTCTGGATGGCCCTATTTTTTTGCTGATGTTGTTCATACCTTATCCAAGATGGCGATAAGGACAAAACAATAAATACATTTGTTTAGGACCTTTTAAACTGTTGGATTTTCTTAAGCAATACAGTTCTCGGACTCGTCTTTAAATATGATATTTTATCTATCACATCAAGGAGCTACATTAATGATAATGGCGAATAGCTGGCCCGATAACGGAATTTATTCAATATATGTTGGCTAGATATTGGCCCAATATTGGGCCCATGTATAAGTATGTTAGCTGGGCATTGGCAGACGATCGACAAGGCCATATTACGACATCGTTCTGATATCGCGCCAACCGAGGTAACTTGGTATGATATCGACCCGATCCTGAAAATGATATCGGGTCGGTGCTGTTAGCCGACGTTGGCCCGATGCGACTGTTAATCGATATGCAGTGCCAATATCGGGCCCATTTTTCACTTCTTTCTGGATATGGCTGTTTCACCAAACAGGGAATACACATTATGTAAGTAATATTGCTCTTTCTGAAATTACGTAAGTAAATGTGGTTTGTATAACTTGTCTGAATTATCACAGTGAACAGCGGGCTCAAAATGAAGCAATGAAATAAATGTATTTTTACTCGGGTTTGACAATGAAAAATGGAAATAATTGAAAGATGTTGACAAACACGATGAATTTGATTTCGAAGGGAGTTCACGGACTAAGTATTCATTCATAAATTTCTGTGACCTACTTGCGACGAATAAAACTTTATTTTATTATGTTGTATGTCCTTGTAGAACTAAACCAATCAGAAAAATTCCCAAAAAAAATGATTTTACTTGGTAATACCAAAACTAAGAGCATTCACATATTGTTATTCTTAAAAGGGTAATATTGAATAAAAATATAACAAAATTCGCCTATTATGGTTGAAAATTATAATCACATGCAACCATCCACAAGGTAACGGCACAAGAAAAACCCTAATGAAAGCAAAAAGACAAACCTAAACAACGATAAGAACTCAGGACGGACGTACTTGGTACCGGGACTGTATACAAAAGCTAGTGGGAGGGTTAAACCGGTTTAAGGGGTACCCAAACCCCAATTCCTAACCCTATTTCCCTATAAAGTATAATAAACATACGAATAAAACCAAACACAGGTAGACTACTAATTCTAAGACCACTACCTTAAAAATAGAAAAGAATGAGGCACAACATAATTTCGTTTGTTGAAGGCCTCATGGTGACTTCAACAATCGTTGTTCCATTCCTTTGCTGCAGAGACTTTGTCGCATGTGTATTGTCACCATATCCTTTCATTATGTATTCAAGAATGGAGTTTGTCTCTCCTGCAGTTTGGAGCCCTTAAATAGATTCCCCGTGAGAGAGATGTATGTTCTTTATTTTTTCAGTTATTTTCACCCCAAGTAAGCTAATACAATGCAACCTGTAAACATCTAATCAAGGCTGGTATTTCACATCCCTTATTTTACGGTAATGTTTTACATAAAGAGTAAAAAATACTTAAACTCGCCCAACAAACTTATAAAAACTTTAAATCGTCTAATTCATAAGGGTTATGATTACGATATTGTCGTCAAGTCATTACGTATGGCCTTCTTTGGTATTAACATTGATTTTTCGATAGGGTCTTTGCATTTTAACTAAACACATTCTAAATTTCTAAAATC
>MJUU01017952.1:50351-85518 GCA_002080025.1 Modiolus philippinarum
AGCCTGGTACTTAATATATTACTTCTTTAAACCTTCCATCTTCAAAATTAATTTGTGCATCTCTTATAAGATAAATATAAACATTTATTGGCTTATTTGCTGCTCCTGCTGTTTTTGTTATTTGGATGGTAATACCTTCAGATCCATTTTTAATTCTTCTACCTGAACCATGTAGTGAGTTATCATCTTTTGAACGAAAATCTAACCATAATGCATAATTAGTTGAAAGATATTTTTTTTAATGTTGTATCAGATAAGTTTAATTTTTTTGCATATTTATTTATTTCTTTATCTAGTTTTGAATTCAGAGCAAAGAATTTATTTATTTCATACCAATGTTGATACGCTTTCATTCCTTTATCGTATAATTGATTTGCAACACCTTCTATTGTTATTTCTACGTTTGTTATTTTAGGGTTATAATAAGTTTCAGTGCTTGTTCTTTCAGGATCTTCGAATAACATTAAAATTCCTTTCATACTTTTAGCTGGGGTATTTAGATTAATGACCCAGCTTGTATCAGTTTTATTTTTGGTTATTNATTGGACAGGGGTTCCTCTCATAATCCAGGTAATACTTATTGCTGTAATCAAAGCATTTCAAGCAACCTTTCAAAAAATATTTTGGCAAGGGTTCTAGCGGAAAAAATATGTAGCAGAGTAACTTTTTCTAAAATTTCATTTTTTTTCGTTTATTTTTCACGGAAAGCAAAATCTCCAATATCCATTAAAACCAATTTTTTACCACCATTTAAAAACATTTTAGACAGGGTTCCCCTTAAATTTTAGGTAATACGTATTGCTGAAATTAATAATTAATCTTTGGGTGTAAGGAAATTTACAATAATAAGAATATTTTTTTTAAACTAAGATTTTATTTAAACTGAACACTTTGCAAACGTTTTTTTTTTTTTTTGGAAATAATGAACACTTCTTCACATTAAATGTATTTCCTCCATCAGTTTTACTTCCTCCCTTTTTTTAATTTTCACTTTTCATTGTATCTGATTTAAAGACACCCAAAAATGTGTGTTGGTGTACATAATTAGAAATATTTAATGTATAGAACATTTTCTAGTAATATAAAGAGTACTTGTGTATGAAACATAAAACTTTTGTAGCTATTTTAAAATAACACCAAATATGTGATTTAGGCTTCATTTCCTGATTTTAGATTTATTTATTAGTTACCACTGGGTCGATGCCACTGCTGGTGGACTGTTAGTCCCCGAGGGTATTAACCAGCCCAGTAGTCAGTACTTCGGTGCTGACCCGAAAGCCGATTCTATTCGGAACCTTACAATATCTAAATTTTTGTAAATTTTATTGAAAACTAAGGAGTGTCTCCCTCATGCAAAGCTCTGTCCTTAGTGGATTTTGGCTCAACATTTCAATCATATTGGTTATTTGTTCTCTGTCAACTTAAAAACATTTATGAGTGCATGGTCTTCCAAACGTTTAGATTTTATCTGCACTGGAGAGACATAAGTTGTTGAAATGCGCATATGCAGAAAATAAATTTTCAGTAACTTCGGTATTTATTTATTTGTTACCACTGGGCCGATGTCACTGCTGGTGGACTGTTAGTCCCCGAGGGTATTCACCAGCCCAGTAGTCAGTACTTCGGGTGCTGACCCAAAAGCCGATTCTATTCGGACCTTACAATATTTAAATTTATGTAAATTTTATCGAAATCTAAGGAGTAACTCCCTCATGCAAAGCTCTGTCCTTAGCGGATTTTGGGTCCACATTTCGATCATATTTGTTATTTGTTCTCTGTCAGTTTAAAAACATTTGTGCGTGTATGGTCTTTCAAACGTTTAGATTTTATCTGCACTGATGAGACATAAGTTGTTGAAATGCGCATATGCAGAAACTAAATTTTCAGTAATTAAATCAGTATCTTCGGTATTTATTCAAATATAATAAAATGTGAAATAATTCCAAAACTTTCGCTTCGATATTGCTCAAAATCAAACTCGACTGAGATATTGTTTTAACAAACTTGCAGATAAAATTTCTTTTAAAAGAAGTAATGAATATTTCTTATGGACTTTAGCAAAATATTCTAAATAAAACTAAAGAGAATGGAAGAGTGAAAATAAAACCATCCCGGGGAAAACCATATATTAAAATAATATCATGTTGGTAAATTTCCTGAAACTATCAAAGACTTATTATTTTTAGGATTCTTCCTAGCAACCATACATACTTTTCAGTGATAAAAGTTTTTTAGAACATGATATGATTTCAGCATATGTATTATCCAATTTTGTGTTCTGAATAGTGATGTGAAATAGGTTGTAATGTATAGTGAATATTTCGGTTGCCATGGGAACCAAAATAGAAAACTGAATTTTTTTAAGAAAAGTACTCTGCTACATATTTTTATGATGTTATGTATACATTAGATTTTAACTGGACCCCCTGTCTATTNGGGGGGGTTACGGGGACCCTGAGCGTAGTTATAATACCTAGATTATAAGAGAAATCACTGCCCAGCATTGTTTTAAATGGTTTTCTGAGATGGTTCAAAATGGAAAGTGGAAAATTTATATCATTATTACTGTGGAAGTACTTTTATTCGTGGGCATCATTCATGGGTACTTAAATTCGTGGTTTCAAATTTTCATACATTAAAACTATATGGAAAAAAAATGCATTTCGTTGGGAACTTAATTTCGTGGTTTGAGCGAACCTCGAAATCCACAAAAATTGGCACCCCACGAAAAATAGTACTTTCACAGTTTGTAGTTTTGTAACGCTACATGACACAAACTAATAGCAACTCGGCTTTCGCATCTTTTATACTTTTGTTAATTTTAAAATCTTTAAATCATGGTTAGAGCTTGTTCAATGATACATGTAATTTATGCAAAATGCAAATAATTTCCAATCAGAATACAAGACACTTAATAGTTCCTATGCTTCACTCGTTTAAAAGGTAGATGTTGTTTAAACTATCTCCTGATGATATGTATCTGTTTTTGATTAGTGCAGATAACTGTCATATAGCTACAAATAATGATTTATGGGTTTTTTGACGAGTCCAGTTCAACAAAGAAAAAGAACTTTGATCATCATATCTGCTGTAATATTAATCGATAATTCTATTTTTCAGTTATTCAGCCTTCCGAACCAATTAGACGAAGAAAAGGCTCATCAGATGTTGGACCGATATACACAACTCGGGGGCAATTTTTTGGATACGGCAGATGTCTACTGTTTTGGTCAATCGGAACAACTGATTGGATCTTGGTTAAAAAAGTATAGATTTTTTTATTCATACGTAAAATGTAATACCAAAAGCGGTGATGGTCATTGGGAAAAAATGAGAAGACAAGAGTCTTAGGACTTCGAAGAGTTATTACGAATGAACAAAGTGGGATTACAGGAAACATCTACAATGGCTGAGAATTACAGTTACATGCTGCAATATGCCCGAGTTCTTACGAGTTTATTATCAGAGCCATGTCTGAGAATGTGCATGTTTGTTGCTCTTTTTCTTTCTAAACATGTCAACCTATCATAACTGCAACACGAGCAGTTTATATCTAGTTCAGACAATGTTTAGGATCAGATATAGATAACGAAATCGTTGTCCCTCGGGTCATTATTGTCTGAGATTCTTTTTGTCCCGGAAACTTAGCAAAAATAAAAAAAAACAACAAAATACTGACATTGCAGTGAATATTTGTTCCACAGATAGCCATTTCGTCAACCTAAAATTTAAGCTTTGAAATATCTTATGTTTGTTGTATATTTTTGATATGATTACTGGTGTTTAAATAGCGATTCTTTGGACTTTTATTTTTGCATTTGTATATATTTGATGTTATGAATATGATTGGTTTTAAAAAGTATAACAATTTTTACACTATTTGCTGGCGCCCGTAAAGGATTTACACTTGAAGTTAAAAAGAAAAACAATATTAAATTTTCAGTTTAACATATATATATATATTACTTTGCCTTTTGTTTTACTTTAATATGTTTTTGCTTTTTATTTTTAGACAAAACCGAGACAATGTTGTGATTGCAACAAAAGTTCGAGCACCAATGGGAAAAGACCCAAACAACGGTGGCCTTAGCAGACGACACATAATCAAAAGCTGTGAGGATAGTTTAAGTCGTCTGCAAACAAGTTATATCGACATTTATCAGGTTTGATTTCTGTCTTTACACAAGTTTCTAAAAAAAGTGATTTGGGATTAAGAACACGAAACAGGACCAGGGCACTAGGACTCCACTTTGTTGAATAAACAGTTGTGCCATGAGCGCATGATACGCTCGTCTCTACTTTTAAGCTCCCTGATTATATATGCTTTCTGTAACCAAAATCTCCATCTGATCCAACTTGATAATCTACTTGTATTTATTGATTACAAGAACTAGGACAAGAGACAAACAATTTCATTTCATCTGACTCAATTCAGATGACACTTATATTATTTATCATTCCTTAAATCATTGGATGGGCAACCTCCAATTAGGACTTCCAATATGTATCATTCAGTTCATCTGACCTATAAGAATATAAAATGATTTACGGGAGATGATCTTAACTTTTTTCCCAATTTTTATCACCTATGACCCGGACACGTGTTAAACAATGTCGTTGACATTTCTACCTGTGGGACGACACAGTTTTCCACCCTACAAGGTCAAAGCCTATTTTGTTTATCACAGTCGTTAAAGCAGTGAACTCCGAAATTGGGCCGTTTTCTTTTCTACATTGTTCTTAGTTTTTATCATTATATTTTTATGTCCGACAGCAACTTCTTTTGTTTTATTCTGTTTCGCAACATTCATTTCACTTACGTATATTTGATTAAGGTGTTGGAATCTCAAAAGTGTTTAAGGTAAATAACAAAATACCGAAGTTACTGTGAATTTAGTTTCCGCATATGGCCATTTCGACAGCTAAATTTTCTTCAGTGCCGATCAAATCAAAATATTGGAAAGTCAAACCTAAATATGTGTTAAATCTGATAGAGAACAAATATTTTACGAAAGGATATGGAGTAAATGAACATGAGACCATAACACATATGTTAACTCCAACTGCAATAATTTTAATGAGCAAAGTACGAATGGGATATAAATAGAGAGCAAAAATCAACTGACTACAGGGCTCTGCAAGAGGGAAGTACTCCATAGTTTCAAATAAATTTTTCTTAAATTTAGAAATTGCAAGTTTCCAGATGAAATCGGTTTTAGGGCCAGCACTGAAGCTCTGGGAGTAATAGTCCATCAACAGAGGCATCGGCTCAGCGGTAATAAATAACAAAAAACAAAATTTACAGTAAATTTAGTTTTTAATTGATCGTTCCAAATTTAGAAACCTTGGTTTTGAATGTTGTGATTTTTGGTTCTGTGCGTTGTGGCTGTCTGGCGTCGTTCTTTTTCTGTGTTCTTGTTTTTGCCATGTCTTTTGACTTCGATTTTTGTAAATGTCACTCCTTTTTTCCTTCGGTATTCTACTGCCGTTGTTTCTTAAAATGATGGGACAGGGCATTATTCCAAGAAACCGGTATGTTCAGTATATCATGATACGTTCAGTGTTGTTATATTTTCCTGGATTTGAACTCTCTCCTCAAATGGAGGTACAAACACTTTCCGCTTCCTCTTATCACTCGTAACTTGCCTAACAATACACAGTTTAACCCCTGAATACATCTAAATTATAACACAATTAGTGCAGTGTCACAGTAAACCACCCCTATTAAGCTGGGTAATGTTTAGGTACAGGTAAATGTTCAAATATCAAAAACTGTACCTAAACATTATCCTGAACCGGGACAAAACGTTATCAAATGTTACTTAAAATAAGAAAGTTGTTTACATTTTCCTCAACCGGTCTAAACAATATCGAACCGGACTAAACCTATTATATGTAATGGTGCTAAAATACGTGAAATATGTTAAAATAAGATTTTTATAAATTAATATTTTAAAATGAATTAAAACTGGATTTATATGAACTTTAGAGGAAAAAGGGTATACATAAATTTTACATAGACTGTGATGACAACTTAGAAAATAGGATAATCGGGTTGTAAATAAATGAGCAATATAATTGAAATAATGCCGCTGTTTAGAAATTAATCTTATGTAATTATTATGTAAAAAGTCCAAGATAAAAAGACCTAGAATAATAGAAATTGACAAAAATCCATTAGTTTGAAATGTGACATATTTGAGTAATTAAATAATTTATCCCCTTTAGTAAGATTTCTTTGTACTTTGAAATAGGTGTAAATCGACAGATGTTTTAGGTAAATAAGTTTGAATAATTAAAAAGACTAAATTTTGATTTACTCTAATCAACCAATCGGGATGCAGATCTGGTAATAGTTCGGCACCTTACAGCACGTGACATTAGGTTTCTTAACCGATTAAAGTTCGAAAAATCACTTGTTGTTTGGTTGCCGGAATAAAATATCGACTGTATATTTTGTTATTACCAGGTGTGTATCTGTTTAAATTATTTTAAAAGTAAATTTTGAATAATAATATGTAACATTTTGTATTAAGAAATTCATCTGTTTAAATAATTGAAAAGATAATAGGTTTTATGGAAAAACATTAATATATAAAGTAATAAAGTTGATAAATAAAGTTAATTAATAAAGTTCATCAAAAAAGTAATAAAGATAATGCATATAGATAAATAAAATGTTTTAAGTGATGTAAACGAATAAAGATAACTTAGTATTTGAATTTAGAATAACTTAATTTTGATATTTTTCTATACACTTCTATCTTTCTATCTGTTCACTTGTTGTTTGGTTGCCGGAATAAAATATCGACTGTATATTTTATTATTATCAGGGCCCAGCCTCGAAAGAACGTATAATCTGAATCTGCCAGTCTAGAGCTTAGTTCCACAGAAAACAATAATGTAACAATTAAAGCAGGAATTAGCATTTTCCCGCTCTGTGGAGGGAAAGGGGAGACAAGAACAATGCAAAGCCAGTCTCTCCCCCCCTTTCCTGCACAATACAACTATTTTTCAACATAACAGAATGGCGGAGACGAGTGAAAAGATCACGGTACCTCAGAAATGAAGAAGATAAACTAAGGAAAGATCAATGAGTGGAAAAACATCTGAATATTGTAGAGCGAATAATTACAAAGGAGGAGGAGTGTAAATAATGTATATAAATTCAGAAATAGTGGAGTGTAAATGATGAACATAGACTTGGGACTTGAGAATCCCAAAATAATTCGAATTAATCATAAAGGCAGAAGCACAGATCGAAGTCTAATTGGGAATAACAGTTGGATACCTATAAACGAAGACAACGAACTGTTTGGATTTGAAATGTGAAATTACAAAGCAAAAAACTTTCGAGCGAAGATGTACATTTGGAAATTGAAGTATAGTGCGTTTTCACAAATAAAAAGCAAAGAAGTCAAAATGAACAGGAGTGTTCGGATGGCGAAGAAACGGGACAGAAAAAATAAAATTTGACAGTAACACAAAGGAGTGAAATGAAAATTTTAAAAGAACTTCAATTTTGTGTAATTAATATGTATGTTTTTCTATCTTTGGTCTTGTACAGAAAATGTCAATGTTTCGTTTTCGTAAATAGTGAAATGTTTAAAAAAAAGATTTCAAAATACTAGTAATTAATAGACATAAAATATAAGTTCTAAATCATTAAGTTGCAATATGAAATAAGAATAGTTTTGATTTATTTATACAGAATTAATTAAGTTTTAATATAATCCCCCTAATATTGTAAAAATGAATTAAAAAAAAATCTGTTTTTTGATAAAATAGCTAAATAATAGGAAATGATTAAAAAAAATAAATAAATACCGAAATAAATAAGATAATGATATGTGAGAAAGTCCATGAAATAGACATCGTTAAAGTATTAATATAGGATAAAAAGATAAAAAAAGTAAGTAAATTTTCAAAAAAGTGCAAAATAAGGTGTTGTTCAAATTCTATAAACTTAAAGGGCAGATAACTCTAAATATAACGAGACCGTTTGCATTATGCTTTATGATTAATATAGAGAACTGGCAACAATGGTTGCAATCCTGAAATTTCACATAAATCTGTAGGTTTCATATGGTTGTTTCCCTTAATGTACAAGTGAAGTAAAATGCCGTTGAGCTCAATAATAAGTACCTATAAGGTAAAAATTAATGTAGAGTGTCCGTGAGACAAAATAATGAAGTAAAGAAATAATAAATGCGTTTAATGTAATTGTGTCGCAGTTTTTGCTTTGTGCTCTATAGCGATTGCTATACATATTAAGTTAGATTTAATGTTTAAATTTCCCTTTAAGAGAATAAAAGTTAGATTTTATTATAAGAATTTTAAACGAGACTTGACAGGCCATCAAACTCTATAAAATAAGGGCTAGTGTAGAACGTCGACCCTACACATAACGTAATAAAGTTTTTTCAAAATGTCTCTTAAAGATTAATTTGATGTTAAATAGAGAACTTAGTAGGTAATCAAATGCTTTAGATATCAAATGCATAGCATAATAAACTTGCCTGAACACAAATAAATAAAGAGGTGAAGAAATAAAGTGAAAAATACAAAGAAAAATAAAGTTAAATAAATAAATAGTGAAATAAAAGTGGTGAACGTACATTGGACTCAATATATTACTACCAGATTTGAACGATCATTAAATAAGTATAATGTTATAGAAATAAATAAATGAATAGATGTGTAAAAAAGATAAATAAATAAAGAAAGTGAATAATAAAAATAGTGATAAAGCACAAACAAGTTAATTATCAAATGTAAAAATGAATATTTAATCAATACTGTAGTTGGACATTCTATTTGGTTTTGGAGACAACCGAGGTTAGTGACCTAGGTGGCTAAATAAGAGGCCGGCAGAAGAAATTTCTGGCAACCACCAGAGATTAGGCACGCCCAGTTTGTACAAACCAATAGAGGACGGCTACAAGTATGCTGTTTGACATGCCATGAGTAGAAATATTGCTTGTCAAGTAGTCAAGGCAGTCTACAACAGGGGCATGGTCACTCAGCGAAAGACACGAAATAATAATATCAATAATGTGAAGTGTTAGAAATGAAAAGCCGTAATAGATAAATCGTATAATAAAGAAGAAAGTAACAATTTCAAAAATACTTAGTTTGAATATTTAAAAAAAATTGATATGTCTTATTTCACATAATGATAAATTAAGCAAGGCAGTTTGCCAGCTTATGAAAAAGTTGCAACTAATTTTGCCATCTTAAATAAATAAAACGTATAAGATATTAAACTAAAAGTTTGATAAATAAAATTTTATGTTTTGAAATGAATTAAAATTGCAGGAGCAATTTTGTTCGAACAAAGGAGATATGTACTGGTGCTAAAATACGTGAAATATGTTAAAATAAGATTTTTATAAATTAATATTTTAAAATGAATTAAAACTGGATTTATATGAACTTTAGAGGAAAAAGGGTATGCATAAATTTTACATAAACTGTGATGACAACGTAGAAAATGGGATAATCGAGTTGTAAATAAATGAGCAATATAATTGAATTAATGTCGCTGTTTAGAAATTAATCTTATGTAATTATTATGTAAAAAGTCCAAGATAAAAAAACCTGGAATAATAGAAATTGACAAAAATCCATTAGTTTGAAATGTGACATATTTGAGTAATTAAATAATTTATCCCCTTTAGTAAGATTTCTTTGTACTTTGAAATAGGTGTAAATTTACAAATGTTTTAGGTAAATAAGTTTGAATAATTAAAAAGACTAAATTTGATTTACTCTAATCAACCAATCGGGATGCAGATCTGGTAATAGTTCGGCACCTTACAGCACGTGACATTAGGTTTCTTAACCGATTGCAGTTCGAAAAATAACTTGTTGTTTGGTTGCCGGAATAAAATATCGACTGTATATTTTGTTATTACCAGGTGTGTATCTGTTTAAATTATTTTAAAAGTAAATTTTGAATAATAATATGTAACATTTTGTATTAAGAAATTCATCTGTTGAAATAATTGGAAAGATAATAGATTTGATGGAAAAGCTTTAATATGTAAAGTAATAAAGTTGATAAATAAAGTTAATTAATAAAGTTCATCAATAAAGTAATAAAATGTTTTAAGTGATGTAAACGAATAAAGATAACTTAGTATTTGAATTTAGAATAACTTAATTTTGATATTTTTCTGTACACTTCTATCTTTCTATCTTTTGACTTGTTTGGTTGCCGGAATAAAATATCGACTGTATATTTTGTTATTACCAGGGCCCAGCCTCGAAAGAACGTATAATCTGAATCTGCCAGTCTAGAGCTTAGTTCCACAGAAAACAATAATGTAACCAGTAAAGCAGGAATTAGCATTTTTCCGCTCTGTGGAGGGAAAGGGGAGACAAGAACAATGCAAAGCCGTCTCTCCCCCTTTTCCTACACAACATAGCATTTTTCAACATAAAGGAATCTACAATCGGTATTTATTATTTTTTATCATTTCCTATTATTTAGCTATTTTATCAAAAAACAGATTTTTTTTTAATTCATGTTTACAATATTAGGGGAATTATATTAAACTTAATTAATTCTGTATAAATAAATTAAAACTATTCTTATTTCATATTACAACTTAATGATTTAGAATTTATATTTTATGTCTATTAATTATTTTGAAATCTTATTTTAACATATTTCACATATTTTAGCACCATTACATATACGCGAACTCTTCTTACCTAAACAGTTCGCCGAGAACTCAGCTTAATAGGGGTGTAAACCACAGTAAACAATGACATTGTAATCTAAATATGAACACAGTTTTATGAACTATGCTCATGATGAACAACACTTGCCGTGTTGGGTTGATAAACGGAACTGTTTTTTGTATTTAAATGCCGAAACCGAAGGGCGGACAAAATGATTTTTTGAAAAGGCCTATTAAAAATATATACGGTTAAGGTTTGGGGACCTCAAGCGTTTTGAACCATTCTTTGAATAGTTTGATAGGGAATCGCCGCTAGGACCTCCCGCATGTATAAATCTATTCATCTTATATAGATATGGTTTAGCGGTAGGATCCCAATCGTTTAAGGACACTTCATCATTCTTTAAAATAGAGGGGGATGGGAACCATTCCATCGGACTTTTCGTATGTTGCAGTCAATTTTTCACTGCATTCTTCAGTTTGAGATATGACTTGTGGACGTTGCGTTAAATACAAAATGGATATGCACTTAAGTGCACATGAAACAAAGCCTACATATATAAATAGTCGGTCAACAAATGAACGAAACAACGCTTTTTTGTCGTTCTCCATCTTGAAGTCACAATATATTCAAAGATTTTTCATTTTCAAAATTTTTCTATAGTTGGTATTCAAAATCAAAATTCCGACAGCTTATTGTGCATCTTCGGACCACTTAAGTTACAGTTTTACACCCTGAATCAAAGTTAAAGAATTAGTTGATGTCGCACGACACTTGTGTCAAAATCTGATGTTGCACACCACTTGTGTCAAAGTCTGATGTCGAACACCACTTGTGTCAAAATCTTTACTTCGGACCAATATACAGATTCGAAAGTATATGGCCACTTTACTGCATGTATGCAGCAATTCCATTGCAAATAACCAATACCAGATAATAGTTAACAGCCCTGTAATATAAAAGTAAAGATATAATTACCTTTATACCATCGTTCTTAGAATTATTGAGACGCCTGCATTGCAGTGAAACCAGAATGTTCAAAGCCAATCCACCTGTTATGATAATCACATAGACACAAAAAAGCTAAATTGATTCAAGACATAATGTGAATCCTAGACTGTTAAATCTAGTAAACTGCATTGTTGTAATTACATCGTAATCGCACCGCATATTGTAAACATTTCTAAAATTCCATGAAACTCAAATACTCGACAAACGAATACCGAAGCAAAAATGATGAAAGGGGGAATTCCAAAATCAATTTCCAAAAATTTCTAAAAGCACGGCAATTCTTATCCAACACGAATTTAGACAGCATGATAAAGACAAAACAAATAAACAAAAAATGAACAAGACAAAACAAATTAACAAAAAATATGAACAATAACGCCACAAAACTAAAGCACTACAAGTGTGAGCCCTACAAAAACTGAGATATTTTCAGGTGCTTCAGAAGGGTAAGCATGATCTGTCCACACGTGGCGCCCGTCACACTGCCAGTGAAAAGTCCGGTTTTGTCACATCGGTGTTGGTCAGTCCGCTAATCAACTCTGGATCTACCTAAAGATGTCTGTTATCATCTGTGAAATGGAAACATTGTAATGGTCTGTCTAATTGTGGTGACGACCGTAAAACTTCTGTAGTGACAATTGCACCAATGACTGAACATACCCTTAAAGTATAAGTTTTTGAGACAGAAGTTTTGCTCTGTTGACAAAATCACTGTACAAACTATAAGCACGGCAATGGTGAATGAGTCGTGAAATTGTGACGCCATTTGGTGGAGATGTGAGAATATTACTGAACAAAAACAGGAAGTTCAGTATTGAAAAGTCGAAATCACCACACAGTGGCGAATCAAGACTTTCTGCTTGGGGAGGGGGTAGGGGCGCCCATAATTTTTCAAAAGGGAGGGCGGAACCCAATTTTCCGAAAACCCCTAGGTATTTTAAATATTTAACAATCTAAAGGGTCCACCCCCTAAATTAGCCACTGTCACACTTGTTGTAGAGTTTTGTATCAGATGTCCAGAATTGTTAATGAAGAGGTATAGGTCCTCTCAAGTTCATTTGGGTATATAAGATGAAGTATACCCTTTAATTGAGAATTGTGTAATGAAAGAACATCATCTTGGTTAGCTTATTGTCTTTTTTTCTGAACTAGCCCTTGCATGAACCTGGCTTTGTACAAATAAAGAAACAAACCTGCTTAAAGTGGCACACAATTAGTCCCAATAGATATTGCTATTGCCTGTTGGAGAACTTGTCAAGCAAATTCTACAAATATCAAAAATCAATCGTGAATTCCACCATTGCGATGACATTCTCCTCAGTATACTTTTGTGTGAATCAGTGTGATGTTTAACAAAATAGGCCCAATTTTTACCTATCACTAAATATGATGTCTTTTTCACCCCTTTCAGTACACCAAGACTAACGTATTAAATCCCAGTACTCACTTTAGCTTATCATGTGGAAGGTCGTGGAAGAGTAATATAGAAAAAATCAGATATTCTAATAAATCTTTTCGAGAATCCACATCTGATTCACTCCACTTGTTGAGTATACTCTATATCACTATGAAAAAGAAATGAAATGAGTTAAATTTCAAGTAGACAACATTACATCTTCAGGTTAAACGACCCAAAACAAAGCATCTAGGGGATTACATATATCTTTAGGCCATTTTTGACTGCAGTAAGTAATGAAGTTTTGAGCTTAGAAAAGGAGTTTTGTTGTGCATTTGGCAGACCCGGCAGTGCATCTCTGAATAGACCAAAGGTACTGTAAATTTAGATTCTTGATATGGCCATTTCAGCAACTTATTCTATTCAGTGCAGATCAAATAAAAATATCATAAACCATAAATACCATAAAATACCATAAACCAAGATTTTTTTTTTATTCTACATCTATCGTAGCAGTATATACAAGACTTTACAATTTGCTTTCACACACTTTACATTTTGAGATGCTAGAAAAGTTAATGGTAGCTGTATTTGTATTTAATGCTGTGGGTATTTGAATGAGTAGTTATGTATTATTTCCATGACATTTAACCATTGTATGCAACATTTCATTTATAATTCTAACACTATTGTATTTTGTTATTTATTACCACTGCCGGTGCCTCTGGTGATGGACTGAATGGCCCGATGGTATTCACCAACCCAGTAGTCGGTATTTCGCTGCTGACCCGAAAACATTTTATTTGAAAACTTGCAAAATCTAAATTTTAAAATTATTTTACTGAAATTAAAGAATATCTCCCTCTTTCATAGTCTGCACATTAGCTGATTAAGGCTTTCAAATAGATCTTTTTGCTTATTAGTGTTCTTTCAGATTTTACAAATTTTTGGTTTATGATATTCCAAATATTTTGATTTGATCAGCACTGAAGAGACTTAGTTGTCGATGGCCATATCAGGAATACAGTGCCTCTGGTATTTATTAATTATACATACCCTTTTCTTTCAATACATTAGACACACTTATGGGATGACGCTACACCAATTGAAGAAACTTTAATGACTTTACATGATTTGGTGAGATGTGGGAAGATCAGATACATTGGAGTATCAAATGTAGTAGGATGGCAAATGCAGAAGATTGTAGACGTAACAAAGTATATGCACCTTACTCCAGTGATAAGTTTACAGGTATAATTTTACTGGACATTACATGTCAATTCAGGTTCTTACTACATTCGAAATTCATGTTTTAAATGAAGAAACAAAAACAAGTAAATCTCTCTGCATCTATCGGCCTTGACCAATAATTGCCACAGATTCAATGAATATAAAGAGAAAGAGTTACTTTTGACAATTATATGAGAATTAAGATTTTAAGGCCTCATGGTGACTTCAGGATGAAGAACAACAACAAAAACGTTCCATAGTTTGGTTTTACCATGTACATGTGTTTGTAGAGATTTTGTTTCATGTGCATTAACTCCATATCCCTTCTTTGATTATTGAACATTGTATAAATGCAAGATTTAAATGTCACATGGTGGTATTATTGTTTCTCCAATTCTTAGCGTGTTAACCCAGTTGGTTAAAAATACGTATTATTCTTAATCCACACGTTGGTTAAATTTCTGCGTGACGTTTCCCGCAACGTTTCATTTCATTCATAAAGTCTGTTGTGACGTCATCGTTACTACGCTTTCAGATAGCGCGGCAAACATAGACAACCGCGTGCTGAACCATTGAATAAGCACCTGAAACTCAGTAAAAGTCATTGGAGACACAATATATCCTTCCGTTTGCTCGTGGATTACGATATTTCTCCATTCTCGATAGCTAAAGCTCGCATGTTGAAAATCACAAATTTAACTATCTCGAACTGGAGAAATATCGTAATCCACTTAATCCGGAAGGATATACTATATGTATCCTTGTATTACTGGTGCTTCAAACCACCAAAGTGTAGATAATAGAAATATGGCATAGCTTTCCCTGTTTTTAAAAAAGGAGAGTGATCTAGCTATGGACCAACACATTGGGAGAGTGTCATTCTCTATATACATTGAATTGGGATGCGATCCGTTTAAGACGAATGTTTTGAGAGAACGCGATCCCGTTTGTACATTATGTTGGGTGATATAGGGCAGTGTTAGTATGTGTGGCGGAGAGTTCCGTCGTCTAAAATCATAATGTTGACTGTGATATGGCAATGGACTATTGTGTGGGATCAGATCCAACCTCTATGTAACTGAATAATATGATCCGGATTTAGGCCTTTGTGTGTAGAAAATGGCAATCCCCAAGGTCTTTGAAATTGTAATCATTCGAGATGTTGATGTACGTGTATTGAAAGTGTCCTTGGCAATGTTGGATCCTTAGCCAGTGTCATCCTTCTTTTTAGTTGCCATTCCACTTTCAAGCTGTAATCTATTTACATACTTTTGAGTGTGTGTGTTTTTGTTTATTGTCTTTTTTTTTTGTTTATTTTTGTTTTTGCTTTTTGTTTTTTGTTTTTTTTGTGTTTTTGTTTTTGTTTTGTTTTGTTTTTTGTTTTGTTTTGTTTTTTTTTAACACATAACAAAATTCTTTACTGCACAATAATGCTGTTCACAGACATTTACTGCGATCCCCTATAAATTGTAATATAATGAAGTAGTGAAGTAGTGGAGTAACAATTTATGTATTTATGAGATAGAAAATCACACAGGTCAAATTTTGAAAAAAGAAAAAAAACTTATGTAATATTACTTTTTCAGGGTAATTCTGTTTTCTTTAGAAAGTAATCGGCCTTTAATGTTTTGCAATCGAAAACGCTACATCTTTTTAAAAATTCTCTCTTAAATGAATAAAAAAAAATCATCTTATTCTTTTGTTTTCTTTTCTAACATGTAGAAAGACTTATGGATGCTGAACAATACAAGTGTAAGGATAAAGTTCAACCCATAATAATTTTCTTCATTTATTTTGTAACCAAATACAATTGTTTTCAAATTAATCACATGATTATCTATTTTAAGGTTGCTTTCCCAGGATATTTTTAAATATTTGCACTGTATAAAAAAGTGATAATAATTTTCTACCTCATTACATAAAGTACATAGTACAGAGTCAGATAAACGTTGAGTGTAATCGATGTCCTCTTGTTCTATTAACTAAATACGGAAGTTACTATGAATTTAATTTCTGCAAAGCAATGTAGCTGAATTATTGCTCACTGAACATAAATCAATTATCAGTAGTATTTTTTCTAAACATAATTATGAAACAATTTAAATTATGTTTTATTGAGAAACAAACATTTTAATATTTTTCTAAACATAATTATGAACCAATTTAAATTATGTTTTATTGAGAAACAAACATTTTAATTTCTTTTTACTAATGTTTTCAGCAACAGTATAATTTATTGACACGGCATTCAGAATTTGAAGAGTTCCAAGTTTGTAAAAATGAAGGTGTAGGTGTTCTGCCATTTACCCCATTAAAAGGGTAAGAGCATAACAAATCCACAATAGGGTCTGTAAGTCTCGTTCAATATTGCAACTTCTGGGAACATGATTTGTACCCGGAAGTTGCATTTTCAACAAAACATATGACGTTTCAGGCAAAAAAATTGAACGTAATTATCCTGCAACGTCATATTAAGCGGGAAACAATTTGAAATTATCGTGAATTCTCGGTATCACATGACGAGACTTATGGACCCTATACAAGAAGTTGTGCAAAAGTAATGGAAACTAATGTGTATTACTGTCAATGTTATAGAAGTAGTTATCTTACTACTTTTGCATTAGAATAAACTCTCGAACCTCTTGCAAACAGATCGTGCAAAATTAGAATTGGTTTATGCTTTCAGAATTTCCAATTAATTGTGTTAAGTGTATTTTTTCAAGAATCAATAAAGCAGGTCTTGTTCTTTTTTTTTAATTTGCATCAGGTCATGTAGTTATTTTCTCTTTAAGTGCCAATTTTGTTGCTATTGCATCAGATGCGACTTAAATATTGCAGATACAAAGATATCATTTCATTGGCATACAGGAACTTTGTAACTGGAAATCAGAAAAGCTATTTTTCATGTTTATGTATAATGTTGGTAAATAATAATACACGGTCCAAGATCTCTCCAGAATATTTATGAAAGTATATAACTAATCCATTGGAAGGAGGACTTTTGCCAATTGTAATGTTTTTCATTGACAAGCTATACTCTTCGAAACTTCCAATTTCAGTCAGAATAACGTAATGAATCCGCAATATCAAATAAATGCCGAAGCAAGAACCAAAATTATAAATCAAGAATACATGGTAATATAGGGATCACATATGATCAAAGAGGACGAAACAAACAGAACTGATGAACTGATAAATATATCATGTGTATTATAAAATTCCATGTAAATACAGCGACAAAGAGAGAGTGATAATAATGATTATTGAATAACGATTATAGTCGAAACATCATCACCTTGGTTATATTTCAATTCCTATTCCTTAATCAATTTTAAAAATTGCTACCGACTGTTTCTGAAACAGATGAAAGCAATTTTCCAAATTGGTAAGCAATTGCTGAACCAATCATAGAGTTTTACAACTGTGTAGTTGCTATAAAACTGTAAAATTGGTTCAACAATATGAATAGATGATGCTTACCACAAGAAATCTTCTGTCTTAATGCTTAGTGTGTGAGTACAGCTTAGGTTATTTGCAGTAAAATTAATAGTTTATTACATTGGACAATTTATTTTTCAACAACTGCAAACAAAAGGTTAAAAATGCTAAATTGTTAGTTTAAAAGTATAATTTCTAATTTCCAATATTTTTTTTTGGATCTTTCGTATATTTTAAAATATAATGTTTATTCATTTTCATTATTTTTCTGTAAAAATGGAAAAATGAAAAAAATAACAAGGGAGATCATAAATGTGATACATTTGTGTATAATTATTTCCCCTAAATAAATTAGTACTTTCACGTTTTCCTCCCAAAAATGATCTTCATAATAAAAATTCAGATACAAACATATANCCAATTGTAATGTTTTTCATTGACAAGCTATACTCTTCGAAACTTCCAATTTCAGTCAGAATAACGTAATGAATCCGCAATATCAAATAAATGCCGAAGCAAGAACCAAAATCATAAATCAAGAATACATGGTAATATAGGGATCACATATGATCAAAGAGGACGAAACAAACAGAACTGATGAACTGATAAATATATCATGTGTATTATAAAATTCCATGTAAATACAGCGACAAAGAGAGAGTGATAATAATGATTATTGAATAACCAATTTTACAGTTTGGTAGCAACTACGGAGTTGTAAAACTGTAAGATTGGTTCAGCAATTGCTTAACCAATTTTGAAAATTGCTTTCACCAGTTTCAGAAACAGATGGTAGCAATTTTTAAAATTGATTAAGGAATAGGAATTGAAATATAACCAAGGTGATGATGTATCGACTATAATAGAATCAATATCATAGTACATTCATACGATAAAAGAACAACTAACTGAAACTATATCCGAAATACTGACAAAACCAGTTGAACTAAAAACAGAAAATTTTTATATTATAATTATGGATATTAAAACAAAACATGTTTACAATTTCACTATTCATGACAAGGAATAAAAAAATGCAAAAAATTGTCTCGTAAGGAAGGGGTTTTGTTCACTACATTTTGTAAAGTTTTAATTCTTGATTATTCTCACTTCCATATATACTTGAATAATATTCTTCTTCATATATGATATTTCAGCGTATTAGAAATTAAGCACAATCTGGAATGAATTACTTCTAGAAACTACACTGATAAATTTGCTGTAATATTTGAAAATAAATTAAATTCATACTAATACTAAATTTTAAGCTATTTTAATCAATGCTATATTAGTTTCTATTTTTACTCTGCAGTGGTGCATTAACTGGAAAATATAAACAGGGAGAAACTGTTGAATCTATTACTGGACGCATAGCATCTGTTACGATGGGGAAAATATCAGCTACACAGGCATCTCCTAACTGGACGAACTACGTTGATAATAAACAGTACTGGAATCTACGCTCTGTTATGGAACAAATTGGCAACAATCATGGTAAACTTTTGCCTTACCCCAAAAAATAATAGAATTATACCGAACTTACTGTAAATTTGGTTTCAGCATATGGGCATTTCAACAACTAATGTCTCTTCAGTACAGATAAAATCTAAATATTTGAAAGACCATAAACTTTAAAATGCTTGGTGCTTAAAAACTGAGAGAGAGAACAGTTAACCAATATAATCAAAAATAAAAAGCCAAAATCAGGACAGAGCTTGAAATAATGAATAATGAACCTTATGCTAACATACTAACAAAAATTAAAACTAATTAAGTACATAATATTGAAATGATTTTGTTCGCTGGAGTTCACGCACATTCACAACTTTAAGGACCATAAAAGCACGGTGATTGATCCCATCTGCTTAATTTGTTTAACTCAATGCCTTTTTAGTGTAGATCAAGTCAAAACAGTTTGGCAAAGAGGTGATAATATGACTGATGTGCTGGTTTGCAATAATAATCATAGTGAAATAATTATGATAATATATCTACAGTATAAGAATGATAAAAAACGACAGTTAAAAATCACAAGAAAGAAACAGAATGAATTGCTAGAATTTTCGGCCATATGGCTTTTAACCACGGAGCAACCGGACAAAAATCAAAAAGACAGTGCCGCCAGAACGAGAGAAAAGAAGACCCACTAGTCTACATATGTTTAGCTTGCAACAATAGTTGAATATTTGTAGATTATATCCAGTGTGAATTATGAAACAATCAATGGAGATTAAATTGCCTGATTTCTCAATTTTTGTACGTTTGTAAATATCATAAAACCGAAGTTGCTGTTAATTTGGATTCTTCATATGCGCATTTCTTATGTCTCTTCAGTGCAGATAAAATAAAAAATATTGGAAATCCATAAACCGAAATATGTGTAAAGACTGGTGATAGAGAACAAATAACCGATAAAATCTAAATAGAAAAGTCAACATCAGCTAAATGTATCAAAGTCAGAAATGAACTACAATTTCGTATTATTTTATTCAGTATAATGTAATTTAAATAATTAAAGATTTGATCGTCCTTGACTTTTAATTCTAAAGTAAGGAAGCCTATATTCGTCTCTCTTTATTATTAAATTTATGCTTTATATGGTGATAATTAAGGGTTATTAAGTAATGATTATTTCATTATTAATTGTAATCTTTGTAAAATTTTCTTTGCATTGTGGTTTATAATATTAAACTCAATTTAATTAAAATATTGATAATTATCATAATTGATATGATCTTATAAAGTAGTAACTGTTTTTTAAATAACATTTGCTTACTATTTATAAGGACAAAGCATAATTAATTAAATGATCATTACAATTATAATAATTATCAACATTTTAATTAAATTGAGCTTAATATTATAAACCACAATTCAAAGAAAATTTAACAAAGATTACAATTAATAATGACATAATCATTACTTAATAACCTTTAATTATTACCGTATAAAGCATTTATTCCTAAAAAATAACACAAAGTTAAGGCCCTATCAAGTTAATTTGTAGATTCTCATCCACCTGTAACAAAAAGTATGGGGTGGATGGGAGGGTTTTATTTTATATTTTTACTGATTTTCACTAAAATTGATAGGAATTCAAAGAAAATTTCTGAATAATTCAAAATAAAAAAAAAATGAGCTTAGAAAAAATGGGGCGGGTGGAGATGAGAATCTATTGATAAATTTGATGTGGCCTAAGGCGAAATTAATAATAAGAAGAGACGAATAAAGGCTTCCGCACTAAAGAAATACATATGAGTTGTAATGCTGGATAACTTGAAAACTTGTATACTTTTTTCGTTGAAATCAGTCACGCATTATATTGAACTATAATATCAATTTCAACATTCCATCTTTATGTGACTGCAAAATCAGCTGTTTTTATACAAATGCATATTAAAGGATCGAAAAAAATACTTACTATGAGATTAATTTATATATACTTGCAACAATGGTAAACAATTCAATTATATATTACTACCACCTTAAGCGAAATCTTTTTGCAGCATCATTCGACCGATCTTTGATTTCATTACCAATATATATATAGTTTTGCTCCACAAAGCTTACCTTGAATAAAACTAAAATCAAAATATTAACACATGCTATGCACAAATAAAAACGTGAAACATCATACCTTGTCAGTACAGCTGCTAAATTCGTCTAAATTAAAAAGAAAAGCCGGTATGCTTTTTGTTAAAACAGTATAAGATTTTGCACACTAAATAAGTTCTGAATGGGACTGTTGGCAAACCAGTGATATACATGTACCTCACTTTGTATAATTATGGCTGTAATTTTATTTTTCAATATAATAAATAACTGAAGGAAAAAAAACTTTTTTTAAGGAATAGTTGGTTGTCGTCTCAAATATTTTTTTAAACGTGTTAGATTGATCTGGCTTTATATATTATATGAAACTTTGTAAAGATGAATTTATTGTTATATTATTCATTTTTTGATTGCAGGAAAATCAGTGGCACAAGTGGCAATACGATGGACTTTACAAAAAGATGTAGTTTCCTCGGTCATTATTGGTGCCACTACCATTAAACAACTTGAGGAAAATATGGGGGCAGGAACGGGATGGACCCTATCGAAAGATGAGGCAATGTTTTACTATATTTTAATATAATATATACATGATTAATCTTTTATTACTTAAACAATTATTAAAAAAAGATGATATCTCTCTTGTGCAGTTTCCTTGTGGATTTTATTTTGTGATTGTAATTATCGGTCATTGTAGGTCTTTACTGTTATCTTTTTTAATCTATATCTTAAAACAACTATCAGATAACTAGCAAAATATAGATGGGATTTTAACCAACCATAGATATATTATAAAATGATGAAAAAAACGTGCAAATCTGAAACATATATCACTCCATTTATTATGTTTTAAGGTTATTTAAAAAATCAAAATTTTTGTTCAAATTCGTACGTTACACTTCTGATCGTTAGGTCATGAAAATTATGTAAAGGTTGATATACACATAACCTAAGAATTCATATGTAGTTTTGGGTAAGTTAGCAATCATTTGAGATATTGCCACCGTTGATTTCTGACATTTGATCAGACTATCATAGCATGTAAAACGGTGTTTCCATGAATGCCCACTTTTCATGTATATTCCAAAAGCATAAAAATTAAAGGAATTTCGGATAAAATTTCAAGAAATTGACATTACTCTTTCACTCGATATTCAAGACTTATAAAGGAGTAGGGACGGTAAGGGCCTTATTTGGCCTGAAAAATGAATTTTGTCGAATTCACAGAATTTTCTCATTGAAATGTTCTATGGATATGGCTTTTCAGTAAACAGTAGCATTTCTCAAATATTGATGTATGATTCCTGAGTTTTTGAGTGTAGAAGAAGGCACAAATTGAAGATTTTGTCGAAAAATGACAAATTTGACCAAATTTGAATACCTTATCTGTTCAGGAAATATAGAGCACATGTAAGAACCACAAAAATATTCATATGAGAGGTTCAATTCATTTGTACCAATAAGTTGGTAAATTATCTTATTGGTTCTTGAATGTGCTCGATATTTCCGGTTAGGAAAATCGTTCGAAAATCTGCCAAATTTGGTATATTTCTATGAAAATGCTCAAACGTAGCCTTTTCATGATGTCGAACTATACCTATTTTGACGTCACTGGTTCTAACTTTTGTATATTTTCTATAAATTGGATCTCAACTTTGAAACAAACATGAAACAAAATCTTGAGGTGCAGCCTAGAAATTCACTGGAATCTTGGTCCAAATCAACCCCTTATCGCACGCCTGAAAAGGCTAAAAATGGACGAAACTTAACTTCTCAAATTCAAGCGCATGATCCTATTATTTTTTTATTGTTTATGCTAGTCTAACGTCTTACTCATTCAAAACACTTAAATGAAATTCTCATTACTTTCATTAATAGGTGACAACTACCTTAATACGCCTGTTTTGTTACATAATAATAATAATAATTACACATAATAATAATCGTGGTCCGTTGGCTTTTTGTCTTATTGGGAATTAATATTCTTTAGATTATTGCGACATATACTAAAATGTATTTTTCTTATTTATTGGTTTTTACAGATGGAACAGTTAGACTCGGCCTACAAACCAGATATACCATATCCTTATGAGTTAGTATGGAGAATCAATGCCACACGATTCAATAGATATCTACCAAAGTATACAGTTGGCAACTTGATATAGAAAACATTATTAACAGATATTCAGATATTTATTAAATTCTTGAAACAAATATTATATACAACCAGAAATATGTTATGTGAATTAAGCATTTTTTTCTAGAAATTATCAACCCTTTACTTTTTTATACATCATTATCATTACGTTTTTAGGTTTATAATCTAATTAAATTGGGTAGAACGTAATTCCCTTACACTTAAATTATTTCTACTGAGCCATCTTCTCCCTTATGCATATGTACATCTAATACAGACTATAAGTCTGGTTTAGTTTTGAAACTTCTTCGTGCACACAGAATGCTTTTTTTTTACCTCCACCCATCTTCAGTGATGGAATCACGAGTTTGGATTCTCATACAAAGCATGTAAACCTTTGACGAAGGTTTTTGATATTTCATTCTACTTTAAAGTTGTTTCATGGCATTTTGAACCCATGAATTACCGTTTCATTTTGAATCCATTCTTTCAGAGTTCATCAATATTTATTAGAATATGATTTTTCAATGCCTTTATGGTATTCTGGTCCTCAGTTATGGCATTTTGAACTTCCATAAGAATACTGAGAAGTTCGGTTAGCCATGGTATAATAATCTTCAATAGGACCTTAATACCCCTTTCAAGGTACATTTGTAGGTAAAAATATTTTGTTTTGATGCCATACCAGTACCGTCCGATCATGGGTTATCGTGGATTACATTGTTTTTCAATTGAAATTATGACGTCATAATGGACGCTTGAGGCCACGAAAACCGATAATCCGAGTATAATTGTAATCTGCATAATCATCAACATGTAAATTCAAATAAACATCAGTTTTGTCGGTCAGTATTAAGATCCCAAAAATGGAATTATTGAAACCCCTAAAGCACGTACATAAGGTAAAAGGTCTACTTCTTACTTGTTCTTGAGAGTATTTCTTATATGGATATACTATCATACTTACAAATTTATTTTTCGCAACTTTCAAATTTTATTTTGAGCATCTATTTATAATGCCCACATCTCACTATATTATGAAGCCAGGGTTTCTTTTATATGAAATTAAAAGGGAAAAATAGGAAACACCTACAATGGCTGAAAATTACAATTACATGCTACAATCGGCCAGGAAATTACAGGAAAAAGAAACAAGTCAAGTCAATGATGGGGACTCGGAACAGCCGGACTTAATACTGGCACTAGCAAAAGGCAGCGTTAGGGTTAAACCGGTTTATGGGTACCAAAACCTCCTCTTTCTCAGTCTCGTTTCCCTTTAGGATATATGTATGCAACTAACTCCATGACCACAATCTTGAAAGGAGAGAAAATTGTATGACAATACGTAATTTTTAAAAGACGGGTCAAGGGGTGTTCTCCGCTAATCTGTCGGCTAGCTCAAGGTATGTCATAATTGACTTCTGATAGTCCTTTTTTCGGGCAACTGATGACAGCAATAGTAAGTACACAAAATAGTGTTTATGTGTTTACAATCCCGCATCCATGACCAAAATCAACAGGAAAGGTACATGGATGTAGCATCGTTCGACATTCATCAATGAATTCCGCTCACATCGGTGCTACTTATTATGAGGTATGACAAAAGCTCATTGTTTGATACCTCATTGGGACTTCAGGATGGAAACAAATAATGAAAGCATTATTCAATTGAGTACCATGTATTTGTCAAGATTTACTCCAAAGACTTTCATTGTTTATTCAGTACTGGAGTTTATCTCTCCTGAAGTAAAGAAGATTTCCGGTATGAAAGATGGATACTCCCCATATATTTTAGCTATGGTTACTTGTTCTTCAGAGCATTTTGCATATGGATTTACTATCATATTTTCATTTTTTTTGGGAGGGAGCGGTAATTTTCAAACGATATTCTGCCCATCTAATTATATCTCACTATATTATTAGCCAAGTTGTCATATATGTCCGGATTGTCATTTGTTAGTCTTTTTTCGGGCAATGGATGACTGCGATTGTAAGAACATTTTGCCAGTTATGTTTGTTGACGATATCGCATCCTTGACGAAAAGAAAAGATATATGGTGTAGCGTTGTTCGACATTTATCATTGAATTTCGCTCAACCCGGTGCTAAGGTTTGTCTAGAATATACATGGTATAAGCAAAGGTCAGTGTTGAAGGCCTCATAGTGACTTAAACATGAAGAACAACAACAACCATTATTTAATTCTCCAGTGTAATTGTAGAGACTGTGTGCATTTAATCCTTATCCTTTCATTGTTTTCTTAATCTTGCTTTGGTATACTGATCTGCTAGCAAGTAATTTTGAAAAATCATTTGAAAAAGTTTGCATTTTGACCCCCCCCCCTTTTTTTCAAGCATGGAATTCTAAACCAAGTAAGTATAAGTATTGTAGGTAAATGGTATGATTTTTTAACCCATCTACGGTATTCTGAACACCCTGGATACTCGTGGTATTTTGTACCCTAACAAGGAACCTCTGCATGTTACATGATGTTGTTATACGAAATCTATTAAGAAGTATTTCAATTGAAGTTTCATAAGTAAGAATTAACATTGAAGGGATATGGAGTAAATGCAAATGAGACAAAGTCTCTACAAATACATGGTAATAATAAGCAATGGAACAACGCTTTTATAGTTGTTCTTCATCTTTAAGTCGCCATGAGGCTTTCAACAATGGGCTTTACTCATACCTCACAGCAAGTTCAAGACGGCCACTAGCACCGGTTTGAGCGGAATTCATTGCTAATTGTCGAGCAACGCTACATCCATGCTTTTTAACCTAATGATCCATGGATGCGGGATCGTCAACAAACATAAAATTAACTGGCGAAAGCTTGATATCAAAGCCAACGGAAATTATGCTGTCAGTAACTGCGAGCATTTGGCCGGACAGTACCCGTGTGCATTGTCTTCATGTTTTATGTACTTCATTGTAAGGGTACTTGTCTTGATAAGTTTGATTTTTTCTGTTGGTCTTTTTGTGTATTTATTTTTTAGCCATTCACCACACATAGGGGAGGGTTTGGATCCAAGAAAACGAATTAAACCCAACTGCAATTTTTGCGCCTGTCCCCAAGTCAGGAATATGTTGGTCGTTGGCTTGTCCTTGTCTTCTTATAAATTTAGTTTCTTGACATTCGGTTTGTTTATTCACTTTTTACCCCCTTTTTTGGGGGGGGATTTAGGGCTTGCTATATGGTGTGAGGTTCCTCACTATGTTGAAGACCGTACGGTGACCCCTAGATGCTTTGTTTTGGGTCGATTTCACCTGGATATGGGATGTTGTCTCCTTGACATTTACCCCATTTCCTTTCCTTTTCATAACTCATAGTTTGCATATTGAAAGGCCAATCAATAAAAATTGATGGGTGTTCCATGGAACACTTGTGTCGCCTGCACTACAGAAGAGCCATTTTGGGTCCAGTGAAGCTCTAAAATATGCAAAATTAAAATTTTACTCTTAAATGTGCATGTCTAGATTAGGAGAAAAACATATTCTGAAAATTTGGTTAAGAATATGAATTACAGTTTTAAGGACTTACAGATTAACAATCTGATTTAACATATGAGCTTAGTGGCTTGGCAAACCTCTAGAATCGGTAAAAAAAAATCTAAGTATAATGTGCATAACAGACCTGATATACAACATATACTGAAAATTAGGTTGGAATCT
The DNA here is from genome assembly GCA_002080025.1 of Modiolus philippinarum. NCBI lineage: Eukaryota > Metazoa > Mollusca > Bivalvia > Mytilida > Modiolidae > Modiolus > Modiolus philippinarum. The sequence continues at coordinate 77,479 of MJUU01017952.1, forward strand.
GACAGACAGTTGTGAAGAAGTCGAAGATTAAAAACCTCATTAACAAATGACCTATTTTGGCTCTGTTAACCTCTTAAATCTGTAAAATCAAAATTTTAAATATTGGGTGCGCAACTATATCAAGTAATCAATGTATTTTGAAAGGCTGGTTGGAATATGATTTACAGTTTTGAAGGAGTTCCACATAAACAAACAGAATTAACAAATGAGCTATTCTGGCTCAGTGAACCTCTAAAACTGCAAAATCAAAATTTTAAGTATCAGATGCACAACTACATCAGGTGAACAACATATCCTACAAGTTTGATTGGAATCTGACTTATAGTTGTGATGGAATTGGGGATTTACAAACCAGATTATCAAATGAGCAATTTTGGCTCTGTGAACCTCTGAAATCTGTAAAATCAAAATTCTATATATAAGGTGCATAACTACATCAGGTGAACAATCTATCCTAAAAGTTTTGTTAGAATCGGACTGGCAGTTTTGAAGGAGTTGCGGATTCAAAACAGACAGACTCACAAATGAGCAATTTTGGCTCTGTGAACCTCTAAAATCAAAATTCTAAGTATCAGGTGCACAACTACACCAGTTAAACAACATATCCTGAAAGTTTGGTAGGAATCGGACAAGTGGTTTTGAAGGAGTTGTGGATTCAAAAACTGGCGGGACGACGCAGGACGACGACGTAAGACGACGGATAGTAATCCCTATGTGTCGACTCTGCTTACAGCAGGCGACACAAAAATTGAGCAGACTGACTCTTTCTTTTGGTTAACGGAGAGGTTACAATTCACACTTTTAGACAATTTACGCTATATGAACTTGACTGTTACTTTTCGAATGAAATGTCTCTGAATTTCTTTAAACGTATTGAGATATTTGTTTTAACAAAAAATCGTCCATAAAACACGGTTACTGATTCTCGAAAATTTCTTGTCTTTTGGAGTTTCAGTCTTAAAAATAATAAAATACCAAATTTACTGTTAATTTATTTTCTGCATATGCACATTTGGACAACTCTTATGTCTCATCAGTGTAGATCAAAACAAACATTTGGAAGTCCATTAACCTAAAAAAAAAGGTGCTGATAAAGAACAAACAACCAAAAGGATCTAAATAGTAAATCCAAAATTCAGCTAAGGACAGAGCTAAAATTCATTCTTATCAATGGATGCTACCAAGAGTCCCCAAAAATGCTTGTCATGGAGAGTTTCTGCAAATTTACAAAATCTAAAGCATTTTTTTTTTTATTCTTAGTTTTCAGAACTATGTAAAAACGGCTAACATATTTGATTGTATGCAAAAATTTCCAAGATTTTTAGTCTTGGACATTTTTTTCATGAAATTTACCGAAGTTGGACCCGAAATTCCGGAAGCTGATTACACATCTTTAGGGACCGACCATTTAACTTGAAGGGGGGGGGCTATGTTTTTTTTCTTAAAAAAATATTTTGGAGCTTATTATATGTGAAAAAATATTTTGGCTGCCAAAATGATGAAAAAATAAATTCTGAAGGAGGCTTTCTGCACAAAAAAATAATGTTAATTTTGAAAAAAAAAATTTTGTTGATACACGTGAAAAAAATAAATAAAAATTTTCTGTCCAGAAAAAAAAACCATAACCCCCCCCTTTCAGGTTAAATGGTCGGTCCCTTAGGCTATATACAACAATTTTACATCAAACTTAAATTCATTGATCCCAAGTTTGTTTCATTATTGTTTATATACGGACCTAAAAATGAATATATTTGCCGCATCCGTGAATTTGGGTATAGTTTATAGCTTAAGGTGATGTAATTCTGGTATGGATGTTGGTTACTATCAAAATGTAACCAATTACCAACCATCATCTGTCTATGACATTTAGGTCCTGAAATTAGGTGTAATAAATGAGCCAAACAAATAAATAGATAAATCCTAATTAATGGCAAAATACGGAAAAATTAGAAATACTTTAGGTACTGAGATATGGTGTAATAAATGAGCCAAACAAATAAATAGAATCCAATTAATGGCAAAATACAGAAATTTAGAAATATTTTTTTAATAAACCTGTGATACATAATGAAGTCGTACTGAATAATGTGTCAAAAGATATTCGATACCGAATATGTTTTGAAAGAGTAAATTAAGTTCATAAAAAAAACTTTTAATATTTGGGTTGACCAAATGTTGACGACGACGCCGACGAAGTATCATACAGTAGAATCTATGGTCGCTATGCCTAGCCTTCGCGACATTCATCACAAGCGAGAAAAAAATGAAATTAAATTGAGTAAATGCACAAGTGACAGAACTGCAGTATTAGTTACTTAGTAAAGTTAAAAAAAAATCATTTATTCTAGAGTTTTTTCTGTAGTAATAACAAAATTCAATGAAAAGGTGTAATGTTTTACAAAAATACATAAAACTGTTTTTATTTTATAAAATTTATGCTTACAGTAAATTGTGTTTGAGCTATATAGTTAAAACAATTTACTATGGAAATACAATTAATTTTGTGAATCACTGAATTATTTAGCATGACATAAAAAGGGAGTAATAAATGATTATTCTGGTATGTACACGACACTTTGACAGCTAACTTCTCAAAATAATTTTGATATTGCAATCATATAATGTTGGAAAAAATGTTCAACAAGTAAATATAATTGAATACTAATTTCTCTTCGAGGTATTTCAATATGATATTAATAAAAATATATAATTTACACAAATATCACAGTCTATAATATACAGAACGGAATAGACGGATAATGACAAAATATTGGTGCATCTATAACATTTTATCCACTAAGGTATCGTCATCACTGATCATCTTTATAGTAGCAAGGATTTGTCAAATACACATTGTATCATTTAAGAAAGAAAAAGAGTATAGGATGCTAAAGGTTGCCACCAATCAATCCGAAAAGAGCTTGTAATATACATGTAATTTCAAAAAGCAAAAGATAAAAGAAATACATTTTTCAAAAGAAGACACTGATGAACAAATATTACAATATGATATTATTTATATTCCTTAAGGTAGTTCGACACTAATACACGGCGCATTCGATTGGCGCATTTGCGAAACACGAGTCGGATGCGGCATTGACTTGATTTTCAAACCGGAATATTCCTGTATTGGCCTATTCACTGTGACGTCATAATAGATTGACATACACTTTCCCGCGAAGTAGCTCCCTTTTCCCGTAAATATGATTTATTTCGTAAACTATATAAAATATATCTCTTAATCGAACGGTGACCTATAGATTTTTTCAGCGTAACAGATAGCTTAAGTGTATATCTCTGAAATATCAAAAAATTTTAAAAATCTATCTGATATTTATTTTATATGAAAGATAAACAATAAGCATGTTCTAACAGTTCCCTATATATTCTTTGTAAATATTGCTGAAAAATACTGAATTTGGCCTGATTTTCAAAGCCAGATAACAGGAAAAGATGATCGGTGACATATCATTTTTATTTTATTTTTTGAATATGTACATTAAGACCTACAAAATATATAAAAAGAAAAAAATCTGTCTGATATTTTTATTAGGATCGAACTACCTTAAATAAAATAATGAAAGGATATGGAGTAAATGTCCGAATAGTTCGAAAACTGAACATTGAACAAAAACTAGAAGTACTGTGGTCCGCTGGGCCACAAATGAATACCCCCGCTTCCAATGTGTAATACCATTCTTGAAACAATTGTCCAGACTAAATTTGAAATCGTCCCCACTCATACATGCCAAAAACAAAAACAAAACAAAAAAACAAAAAAAAAACAAGAAGTGGTAATACAGCAGACCTGAAAACGGCTTACACATTACAACTCATCAAAATTAATCTTCAGACCAAATATGAAACAAATCCAACTTATGCAAGCTGAGAAAACTGTGACGAAAATTTCTCCTTTCTAGTAAGTTATACTTAAACATCAAAGAATCGGCAAACAGGAAGTGCATGCACAACAGACCTGTAAATGGCTTACACATGACAACTCATTATTATTAAGCTCCAGTCCACATTTGAATGCATTCCCACTTATAGAAGCCAAATAAACTGTGACTAAAAATTCTCATCCATTAAGGGTTATAGTAAAACTTCAACCTATCGGAAAACATTAAGTGGTAATACGGCAGATCTCAAAATAGCTTACACATCACAACTCATTATTATAAAGCTCCAGACCAAATTTAAAATCATTCCCACCCATACAATTCAAGTAAACTTTCTTATCAAGAGTGTGTTATAGTAAAACTTCAACATATAGGCAAACAGGAAGAAGCAACACGGCAGACCCGAAAACAACTCATCATAATCAAGCTTCTGACCAAATATGAAATCATTCCAACATAAATAAGCTGAGAAAAACTGTGACAGAAATTTCTCATCCATAGTGTGTTATAGGTGAACTTCAACATATCGACAAACAGAAAATAATAACATGACAGACCCGAAAGTAGCTTACACGATTACAACTTATCATAATCAAGCTTCTGACTAACTATGAAATCATTTCAACATATACAAGATGAGAAAACTTTGACGAGAATTTCTCATCCATAGAGTGTTATAGTAAAACTTCAACATATCAGCAAACAGGAAGTAGCAAACGACAGAACCGAAAGTAGCTTACACGTTACAACTCATCATAATCAAGCTTTTGACCAAATATGAAATCATTCCAACATATACAAGCTGAGAAAGCTGTGACCAAAATGTGTGACGAACGGACGGACGGACGGACAGATGAACGGACGAACGGACACCGCCATCACTATATACCCGCCGCTTTTTCAAAGCGGGGGTATAATAAGGGATATTGTTCCCTTATATGGTTGCATGAAAAAGGGATAATCAGATCACCAACCAAAATAAGTTCAACTAAAAAAATATACAAATGATAAAAATTTATAATCAACATATTGTACATAATTTACAGCTAGTTTAAGTATGTCATCGTCGTATAAGCTTTGTTTTACATATTAGAAATGTTAGAAGAAACAATAAATTGCAACTGGTCGGAAAATTCTGAGTAATTTCAAAAGCAGTTATCCGATTTGTTTTGCTTTTTTCTGTGCCGCCTCTGTTTCTACATGCTTTTTCACATGTGTATTGTGATTAACAAGTTCCCATTTTCTCATCCACGGTCCTTGTACTGATGTATCAAATTCTTGGTCCTCTGAAATCTGAAATTATCAATAAACTTGAGGAATTTTGAGTATTTCGACAAATTTTTGGTTGAAATATTTATTAAAACATAGAGTGAATGAAAATACTTGCACGATAGAAATATAAGTTGAATAGTATTAACAAACGCACCAGTCATACTGCCAAATTCGTTTTTAACGGGTTTTCCATCGGAAAAATCCGGTTATCAAAATAGTGAAAATGGAGGGCGAGCGGGCGGGCGGGCGGCTGCCAATTGGGTACATCATTTGTCCGGAGCAAATCTCCTACGTATTAGAGATGGAAGTTTTTATTTTGCAGATCAATTGTACATATATCAAAGGTGTGCAAGGTACTTTGATTTTGATTTTTGATAATTTATGTCAAAAATATCAGCTGTTGAACTTAGTCACTTTACTTCAAATTTTTAACAATAAGGTACCCCCTTTGTCCGGAGTAAATCTCCTATAGTATTTGAGATAGGAAGTTTTTATTTTGCAGATCAATAAATGTGCATGGTACTTTGATTTTGATTTTTGATAATTTATGTAAAAATTATCAGTTGTTGAACTGATTTACGTCAAATTTTTAGCAACAGGGTATATCCCTTTGTCCGGAGCAAATCTCCTACAGTATTCGAGACGGGAAGTTTTTATATTGCATATATCAAATGTGTGCATGGTACTTTGATTTTGATTTTTGATAATTTATGCTAAAACAGTTGTTGAACTTATTCATTATACGTCAAATATCTGCCAACAGGATACCCCATTTGTCCAGAGCAAACCTCCACAGTTTTCAAGACGGAAAGTTTTTACTATGCATATCAGTTGTATATATATCAAAGGTGTGCATTGTGCTTTCATTTTGATTTATAATGAATAATGCCAAAATCACCAGTTGTTGTTCTTGGTCATTTTTATGTCAAATATTTACCAATAGGGTGTCCTATTTGTCCAGAATAAATCTCCTACAGTTTAATAGACAGGAAGTTTTTATAATGCAGATCATTTGTACCTGTATCAGGAGTGTGAACAGTACTTTTATTTTCCTTTTTGATTGAACTCTAAGTTGCTGAACTTTCAGAAATAGGCTACTTTGGTGGAAGGTTTAACATTGAAAATTAATGAAAATCATAAGTTCATACTGTCCATGTAAAAGAAAACCCGGTTTGCAGTCACATCGACAGCTTTCCTCTTGTCTGTTAGTTAATTTACTTTAACGAAAGATTTGTTCTTACTTAAGAAATATAAAAATCACTGTGACGACATAAATACTTCTGTAATTACCACAGCATTAACTATGGAACATAACTAAGGCTTAGAAATTTTTTAGGAAGTTAAATATGTTCAGTGATGCACAAATTGCTGGTACGAGCCAGTAGTAATACGTCGGCAAACAATTACCGAAGCAAGAACGAGTAAGGGGGAACTTTAAAGTCATAAATCCAAAATCACGGCAATTCGAATCCAACACGAATTGAGACAGTATGACAAAGACAAAACAAATAAACAAAAATGAACAAGAACGCCACACAACTAAAGCACTAGCTGTTGAATGGTTGCTCTTTACTACTGAAATGTTGAAATATTGTACAATTATTCCTAAACAACCCGAATACGTTATTGGTCAACCGAAACAAAAATGACAACAATAAAATTTAGGCTCCTAAGTTATCGTTTAAGGGTTAATGTCCTCGAAAGCCGCATATGTGCTTGGTTTTTTTCCTGCCGCAACGCGACGGAGGGACATACTTATGGTCTGCGTCCGTGCGTTTGTGCGTCCGTATGTCATTTTTTTTTGCTGGCGCAACTCCTCAGAAACCGCTGGTCAGAATTCATTCAACATTTTCAGGATTGTTAGTCACCATTAGTACTAGATCATATCGCATCGCCATTTTGATTCGTCGAATTTTGTGGGAGTTATGGGACTTTAATTATTTCCACATTGTTATGCAATGGAAAATCTTGTGGACTTAACTCCTCAGAAACCGCTGGTCAGAATTCATTTAAATTTTACCAAATTGTTAGTCACCATTAGTACTAGATCATATCGCATCGCCATTTTGGTTTGTCAAATTTTTTGGGAGTTATGGGACTTTGATTTTTTCCACATTGTTATACAATGGCAAATCTTGTGGACGCAACTCCTCAGAAACTGCCAGTCCGAATTAATTCTTATTTTACAGCATTGTTAGTCGCCATATGTACTAGATCATATCGCATCGCCATTTTGGTTCGTCAAATTTTGTGGGGGTTATAGGACTTTGATTATTTCCACATTGTTATACAATGGCAAATCTTGTGGACGCAACTCCTCAGAAACTGCCAGTCCGAATTATTTCTTGTTTTACAGCATTGTTAGTCGCCATATGTACTAGATCATATCGCATCGCCATTTTGATTCGTCAAATATTGTAGGGGTTATTGGACTTTAAAAACTTAACAATGTTATAAAACGACAAATCTTGTGGACGCAACTCCTCAAAAACCACTACTCAGATTTCCTTCAAATTTTCCAGGATTATTAGTCTCCATATGTACTAGATCATAGCAATTTATTGTCCCCCGCCGCAACGCGAGAGACGGACATTATAATGGTCTGCGTCCGTGCGTCCGTGTGTCACGTTTTTTGTGGGCGGATCTCCTCTTACACCACTCGACAGATTTTGCTAAAATTTTGTGTAATCGTTTGTCACCAACTGTAGTTGATCATATCATGCTACCATTTTGATTTGACAAAATTTACAGGAGTATGGGACTTTATCGACTTAATGCATGCTGCATCTCAGGAACATACAGCTCAGGAACACTTTGTGTGCGCAACTCCTCGGAAACCACGGAACGGATTATGTTGAAATTTTGTTTG
>MJUU01017952.1:98283-115754 GCA_002080025.1 Modiolus philippinarum
AATGAAAATACTTGCACGATAGAAATATAAGTTGAATAGTATTAACAAACGCACCAGTCATACTGCCAAATTCGTTTTTAACGGGTTTTCCATCGGAAAAATCCGGTTATCAAAATGGTGAAAATGGAGGGCGAGCGGGCGGGCGGGCGGCTGCAAAATGGGTACATCATTTGTCCGGAGCAAATCTCCTACCGTATTAGAGATGGAAGTTTTTATTTTGCAGATCAATTGTACATATATCAAAGGTGTGCAAGGTACTTTGATTTTGATTCTTGATAATTTATTTCAAAAATATCAGCTGTTGAACTTAGTCGTTTTACTTCAAATTTTTAACAATAAGGTACCCCCTTTGTCCGGAGTAAATCTCCTATAGTATTTGAGATAGGAAGTTTTTATTTTGCAGATCAATAAATGTGCATGGTACTTTGATTTTGATTTTTGATAATTTATGTAAAAATTATCAGTTGTTGAACTGATTTACGTCAAAGTTTTAGCAACAGGGTATATCCCTTTGTCCGGAGCAAATCTCCTACAGTATTCGAGACGGGAAGTTTTTATTTTGCAGATCAATTGTATATATATCAAAGGTGTGCGTGGTACTTTGATAATTTATGCTAAAAAACAGTTGTTGAACTTATTCATTATACGTCAAATGTCTGCCAACAGGATACCCCATTTGTCCAGAGCACACCTCTACAGTTTTCAAGACGGAAAGTTTTTACTATGCATATCAGTTGTATATATATCAAAGGTGTGCATTGTGCTTTCATTTTGATTTTTGATGAATAATGCCAAAATCACCAGTTGTTGTACTTGGTCATTTTTATGTCAAATATTTACCAATAGGGTGTCCTATTTGTCCATAACAAATCTCCTACAGTTTAATAGACAGGAATAATGCAGATCATTTGTACCTGTATCAGGAGTGTGAACAGTACTTTTATTTTCCTTTTTGATTGAAATCTAAGTTGCTGAACTTTCAGAAATAGGCTACTTTGGTGGAAGGTTTAACATTGAAAATTAATGAAAATCATAAGTTCATATGTACTAGATCATATCGCATCGCCATTTTGATTCGTCAAATATTGTAGGGGTTATTGGACTTTAAAAACTTAACAATGTTATAAAACGACAAATCTTGTGGACGCAACTCCTCAAAAACCACTACTCAGATTTCCTTCAAATTTTCCAGGATTATTAGTCTCCATATGTACTAGATCATAGCAATTTATTGTCCCCCGCCGCAACGCGACAGTGGGACATTATAATGGTCTGCGTCCGTGCGTCCGTGTGTCACGTTTTTTGTGGGCGGAACTCCTCTTACACCACTCGACAGATTTGGCTGAAATTTTGTGTAATTGTTTGTCACCAACTGTAGTTGATCATATCATGCTACCATTTTGATTTGATAAAATTTACAGGAGTATGGGACTTTATCGACTTAATGCATGCTACAGCTCAGGAACACTTTGTGTGCACAACTCCTCGGAAACCACGGAACGGATTATGTTGAAATTTTGTTTGAACATTTGCCACCATATGTACTTGATCATATTATGCCGCCAGTTTGATTCGACAAATTTTACGGGAGTTATGGGACTTTATCGACTTAATGCATACTACAACATAGGATGACTTTGTGGACACATCTCCTCAAAATCCAATTAAGGGATTTTGCTGAAATGTTGCTTATCTGTTTGTCACCTAATGCAGTTGATCAAATCCTGCCGCCATTTTGATTCGCAAAATTTTACATGAGTTATGGGACTTTATCGACTTTACTGCAGCGGCGGGGGACATAGCTACGCGTAGCAATCTTGTTTATTTCTGTTTTATTTTGGTAAATAAAATGCAGATAATCTTTAATGATGATTATTTAGTAAAAGATCTTTGTCATGGAAAATGACATTTAAGATTTGGCTTTATTCTGAACCCCAAAAAAATTGTTACTGACCTGGCTTAATCCGAATAAAAGAACCAGAGTTCCGTATAATTGGACCGAACGGGTATGCTGATTGTCTGCTTCAAAATTTAATTAAGTAAAAACTCATTGTATGTTTATTTTACTAGAGGGAAACGGGATAGAGAAAGGGGGGTTTGGGTACCCATAAACCGGTTTAACTCTACCGCTGGCTGTTGCCAGTGCCGGTACCAAGTCCGGCTATCCCGAGTTCCTATCGTTATCTATTTTTGTATTTTGTCATTTTATTGTTTTTCTTGTGCAGTTCCCTGGTTGATTGTGGCATGTGATTGCAATGCTCGGCCATTGTAAGTGTTTCCTGTTATCTTCCTTTCATTAATGATATAACGACATCCTTCTCCTTATATTTTTGATGGAATCTGTATAATATTTGAGAGGTACTAGATTTAGGTAAAAAGAAATAGAGAAGCATGAGTCACAAGGCAAAGATGTTTGACAATGTTGATATTATTAGTAAAAGGCGTAAAAGAATGTTTTTGTCAGTGTAATCTATACTATATGGTGGCCCTTTGGTTCCAATTTTTAATACTAATATACTGCAATGCTGACATTCAAATTATCGATATGGATTTCAAAATTACTGCACTGGCTATTCTCTCTCACTACTTAATTATTTTTACTGATTTCTAGATAAAATTCATCATTTCTTGCGTTACTGATCGAATGCTTTATTTTATAATTTTCCCTACCTCCACAATATCTTTGACTGATGCAATCTGAGCTTTTGTTCTGTCTATTTTGTCAAAAGTGTCCCAGTCAATTTTCATATTTGGATCATCTTTTGTCCTCAACAGCACATCTGGCTTTAATCCAAACATTCCATTTGGTAGGCCAGGTTTCTTAAATCTCAAATCAATACTCCAACGTACTTCTTCAGATATATTATCAAGGCTATGGTAAAATGATAACAAAATATACTGTACAAAATTTGTATAGGGAGTTACATGGAACCTATAAACAAAAATGATTTATGGAAGCTTTACATAACAAAAATTATTTATGAGGGTAATAACATAATTGCAGAGCAGTTTTGTCAGTAGTCGAAACTCAAGAAGCAAAAAGACAAAGCAGGTAAAAAACCAACGGAAACTGTAAATTGCAATGGTCATGAGTTGGTACAGGCATTTCAAAATGAATGACACATCACATGAATAAGTTTACAAAGGCTACGTCTTCAGAGCTGCCGGGCTCGTCCCCAGGTGGAAGATAGCGGAATACCCTTTCTATGCTGGGAAGTCAGATCATGATACGGAAAGCCTGGTCGCGAACCATTGTAGACGAACTGTGTGAGGAAAGAACCCATCCGGGACGGTATAGAAAGCTTAATTTCCTGCCCATACCCATTTCTCCCTTTTTCCAGTTGCATACAAGCTCGTTGCCCCGGTTGTCCCTTCCGTTTTCATTTCTTTCTTCTATTACTTATAATTTTTCTGAATTGAGTAACTTGTTCTCGTTCTAATATAGCTGTAATATTGCTCTCTGGACGTAAATCTCTAACTAATCGATCAATCAATCAAAAGATATGGTAGGTAAAACCGGTTTTATGACGCTCCTAACCTCTCCTGCAATTGTAGTAGTGTCAGGTAGTAACTCCACAGAAATTGCTATTGAAAGGTGGTAGACAATGATGAAAAATGAAGAGATACGTATCTATCAAAGAATGTTTTAATGATTGTATGAGACGGATTTTTTAGGCTGTAAAATAATCACAGAAGAAGTAGGAATATCACTATCAATGTTAGGAAAATTGATAAGTATGACATTTAAGTCGTACTTTTTTGTCACAATGTTTAGTACTGAGATAACCATTTTCGTCAATTCTGAGATGAAAGTAAAAAAATGTAGACCTAAAATTTTCTGTTTTTTCCTTTATCTCTAATTTTGGAGGATATCTTGAAGGAATCCATCTAGCAAAAGATGCAATAAATTCAGGGATTTTTTATACACTACAGGTTTAAGTTGAATAATAAATAACATCATTTAGTCTCTAATCAAATATACTTATGGACTTTGACGGTGTAAACCTAGGTCTCACTGCACAAGTACTTCAAGAAACGATTTAAAGATCATAATCTACAACGAAGAGACATAAGTTGTCGAAATGCGCAGAAACTAAATTCCCAGTTACTTCGATATTTTGTTACTTTAACAATAATTTAGTAAAAAAAACCTATATTGAAGATGCAATAAAACAGGACAACTTGAAACAATGAGGGGATATCCTCAAATAAATATGTAACAACCACACTTTCGTATTCGCAGCATATCTGTAAATTATATACCTTCGGTGTGGAATAAAGTTGTTAAAAAGTAGTAATCCTCCATACGGTATAGGACATAATTTCTTATCCTTAGTAGAGCAATCTGAAATAAAAATATGTTGAAAATGAAACTGAATGGCTGATAAGTATGAGTTATATAGCATTTTTCAAAGCCTTTCTCCGTACTTGAAGTTTTGACATGAGAGTTCAAAAATATAATTTTAAGTCTTGTCCTGGATAAATCTTTAAAAACGAATTTCTAAACAAAAAAAGAGGGGAAATTCTAAAAACGGAAATTAAAAACAGATTCAGATGAAACAGAAATGCAGATGATAAGACATAGATAAAACAAATAAACAAAAATGAACATGAACGCCACAAAACTAAAGCACTAGCAGTCTGGGCCCCGAAAAAAATGAGTATCATCAGGTGCTCTGGAAGGGTGAAGGGTAAGCATGATCTGCTCCACGAGTGGCAACCGTCAAACTACCATTGATAAGTCCGGTTTTGTCATCGCTCATGTTTGTCAATTTGGTAATAAACTTTGGACCTAACCAAAAATGTCGATCCCCATTTGCGACATAGAAACATTTTAACGATCTGTCAAATCATGATGACAACCGTAAAGCTACTGCAGTGACAGTTGCAACAGTTGTTGAATAAAACCTTGATGAAAAAGTTTTTGAGACAGATATTCTGCTAAAGCTCATCGCACTATATTCTATAGAGCATGGCTTATTATTCCCCTACAACTACTTAAATCCAACCTTATATTTCTATTGTTGATTAACAACTTTTATGTAAATTCAATGCATCAGTTCATACTGCAAGTAGTACAATTCCTTGGAACTATTAATTTGTGGCAGTTGTAAGCTTCTTTTAATTCAGCTGTAAAATAATTTCGTAAATAGTTAAGTTTCAATATAAGACACTGTCATGTGCTTATTTGAGTAAACATTAATCTATAACTATACCTAAAGTTTTATTCATATCTTCTTCGTCTAGTTGTATGTACCATGTATCACCAGTACAACATGTGTGGTTGGCTACTACTCCACTTTTATGACCTTTCGGAATCACCTAAAGAAATAAGACATTTTCTTTTATTTGCAGTAACTTTTTAATTATTGATAGATGTATACTGCTGAAATCTATGAAAAGTCTTTACTTATGCATTATTTCTGACAATATGCTAAGAAATCCTAGCATAAAACAGTGTTTTATTCCTGGTTTGGTTATTCAATTTTTTTTCTATTTTCCTGAATGGATAATATTTACTTTTAATTTTTGTACAGCGAACATCTCAAGTTCCATATCATGTGAATTGGTAAAATGGCTAATTAAGCAAAAGGCACTTGTTAAAAAGTTGAAATGAACCAAATAACTACGTCGATTTGAAAGTCGTTATGCCTGTCGTAAAAATGATCTGTGGAAGAAACAATGTGATTATTGGCAATGAATGACAGGATCCTAAGCGGCACCCTAACTTATCTTTTGAACTCTTGAATCAAAACATGAATTTTCAGCTACGAGGGTTATCACTTAGAAAAGAGAAAATTGCTCAAACTATTTTATGTAATAGGAAATTCTTCAAACTTTGTGTTCTATTGTAATTAAAGTTAAAAACTAACCTCTAATATCAAACAAAAAATCAATGTTTTTCTCAAATTTTACACATAATAAACATTAACAAAATGCAGTTATTGTTTGAAATCGAGGCATCAAGTCATGGAAATCTCGAAAATTCTTATCTCTGTCGCTCCACTAAATCCAGTATATTAAAAGTCACCGATGTTCAGGTATCTTATTCAATTATTATTTGCGGTTGGGGAATACTCAAATCTAAAACATGAAATGAAAGTTTCGAATATTAAAAGAAAAACAGCAGGCTCTCTAGAGCCTGTAGCTCACCTGGCCCAATGCTGGCATAGACAGTACAAATAACATCAATGATAGAGAGTCTCATGTGACAATAGATCTTGTTGTATATGGCCCAATTTGTCAGAGTAGAATCTTTGCATGCATTTCCCATAGGGATCTCTCTTAAACTGTGCTTCCCCTTAGCGGTCATCTTGCATCAATTTTTCAAAGTGGCCCATCAAAGGATCATTGTGACCAATTGGAAAAGTGGTTTCAGAGGAGAAGATCTTTGAATATGTTTCCCCATAGGGTCCAATGTTAAACTAAGTTCCCTGCTGGTGGCCATCTTGGATTGAAGACTGACTTGTCAGAGAAGTTTTTGAAAGAGGGCCACCCTACGACTATTCTGACAATTTTTCCAATTAAGCAATTACTTTCAGAGAAAAAGGTCTTTCCAATGTTTTCCAATACGGTTCAATGTTAAAGAATGTTCCCCACTTGCGACCATCTTGGATTTAATGGGGACTTGCCCGACACACTTTTTCAAAGGGGACCAACTCGGGAAAGTTGTGAACAAGTATGATTCCAATTGCCCAGATAGTCTCAGAGGAGAAGGTCTTTGAATGTGTTTTTCATAGAGCCATTGTTAAACTAAGTTCTTCGCTGGCAACCTTGGATGAGGTAGGTAATTTCCATCATGAAGATAAAATGTAGTATTTGACATTTTTGCATTAAATCATAACCTATATCTCAAGTATTTTTTTAAATATAAGGCAAAATGTACAAACTTGCGAAAATATTTGACCAATAAAGGTCAATAACTCCAAAATAGGTATTCAGATTTTCTTCCACATTTCTAGGTGGGTAGATCAAAATATGCTGAACATTTTTGTAATTTAATGTTCACGTCTATCTGTAATACTTTTTTGAAAAAAAAATTAAAATTTTGGACATTTTGCGGAAAAGGGACAATAACTCCAAAACGCGTTTTCCGATTTTCATAAAAATTGCAGCGCGGGTAGATTTTGTCATGTTGGTGATTTTCACTCTAACAGAATTTTGATATTTGTAATGGTTTTTTGAGTTATTTTCCAAAAATGACAATTTACCACTTTGTTCTATTCTTCCTAATGGCAGCCATTTCTTAAGGCTCTCGGACTCATCAGACACAATTTTGAATCTAGATACCCTGGAAATGATTCTGACCAAATTTGCTTAAAATTGGCAGGGTGGTTTCAGAGAAAAAGATTTTTTTTAAGTTTACGACGCATGACAGGCGAACACCGACGGACGCCAAGTGATGACAATAGCTCACATGGCCTTTTAGGCCTGGTGATGTAAATTCTGAAACTTATTATTCATTATGAATTTAATTTCTTCATGTGTATGTCTTGAATCGAGGTTGGTAATTTGCGTTTTTAATATAAATTTCTACCAAAATTACATTTCTCATTATACTGTCATGTGCAAGCCCTGGGATATGTATTATTATATAGCCTGGATCAACAACGTAGTATTTAATTCGACTAGTATCAATATTGAAACTCTTCCAAAAATAACAAAAGATCCATGCTTCATTGATTTCATGAAAATTAACTTCGACTTTAAACCAGCACAACATTTGCAAAGACAATTTTGTAAAATTACAAAAAAAAAACAGAATAACACTAAACACCTACAATGGCCGGGAACTACAATCACATGCCACAATTTACAAGCGAACTGCACTAGAAAAACAATAATGAAAACAAGAGACAAATATAAATAACGATAGGAAGTCGGGATAGCCGAAATTGGTACCGCCATTAGCAAAAGCCAGTGGTAGGGTTAAAACGGTTTATGGATTCCCAAACCTCCGCTTTCTCTATCCCGTTTCCCAATAGTATAATAAACATGCGAATAAAACCCAATACAGGTAGACTACTAACTCAATGACGACTAAAGATATGACAAAACGTGATTTAGAAAGATGGGTCAAAGAGTGATCGCCGCTAAACTACCGGCTAGCTCAAGGAACGTAGTCTGCTGGTAAAACATTGTCGCACTACGGAAGAAAACTCAAAACTCCCCGAAGGCTTTGGTAAAGAGTCGTCATGTATTTCAGTAGAGATCGGCAGTATCAGTGAGAGGTCAGTATATATGTAAAGTCTTCAGGTCACTGGAATCCAAAGCCAATTTAACGGATTCGTTCAGAATATCTCGTCGATATCCACTATTTCGTAAAGAATGTAAGTTACGTTCCAGTTTTTCTGGATTATTTATCAGTTTCTGACATTTTTAACAATATTTCCATAATATCGAGGATGAGAAATGCCCTTTGTAATAAGCTGTTTGCGAGTCACGTCATATCTAGATATCAAATGTTCATATCTTCTGTAAAATTTCTTCAAAGTATTTAATAATTTATGAAATCTGTAACCTTGTTGTAAAAGTTTGGATGTGAGGGTAAGGTTACGCTCATTAAAATCGTCAAGGCTAGAACAAATGCGAGCCAATCGTACCAGTTGAGATGTATACACCCCGTACGATGGAGCTAGGGGAACGTCGCCGTCAAGAAAGGGGAAATTAGTAATAGTAAAATCAAAATCATCCCTTTTATTATAAATTTCAGTTTTTATTTTACCAGAGTCCATGATGATACTTAGATCTAGAAAAGGACAGTATGTAGAATCATTGTTTGCCTTATTAAGTTTCAGTTGTTCTGGGTAAATGATATCAACATAAGCTAAAAACTAGGGATTGCCAATAGTAAGGATATCGTCAATGTACCTGCTATTATTATTGAAAATAGAAATAAGTTTATCATATAAGTTTATAAAATCTTATAAGAAACAGGAGAATCTTATTTGCACCTGATCTGACCATATCTTCGATGGTTTTTATTGGGGCCATGTTGTTTATATGTATATTTGTCCCATTTTTTCTTTGCCGCATTTGTGTGATGTAAATGTCTTTGTATTTCCGATGTTGTCATTGTCTTTGGATTATTCGTTTTTTGTTCTGATGGGTCGGTTCTCACTTACAAAACTTATCAACATTCATTAAATATATTTTAGTTTATTATCAAAAGTCTAAAATGCGGACATCTTATTTCTACATTACATCAGAAATAATATGACTATAACATATAAGCCAATATATGAGACACGGTCATTTGAAAAATAAAAAACGTTGACCGTGAATCCTTATCAAAATAACGTAATTTATTGGCCGCTAACGTCATTGTAGTTATATAATATACCAATAATCAAAACTATTGTCCATTTTATTTCTATATATCTCCAGAAAAAAAATCTTAAAAATTTATTTCGAATTTTTCTTGCAAAACAACGTTTGTATTATATATACAAACTCCGACAGCAAATTTTATAATTTTTTATCTGTAATTAAAAAGGTTACCCATTAGGTGTCTACGTCAATTTTATTTTTTTAAGCTAAAATATTGAAGGGTGTGAGTTCGATTGATGTAACTGACATCCTCTGTAAACAAAAACAGACAAACATGTGCTTTAATGTAAATACCACTTAACCATGTGACCAAATAATTTACATGTCAGATAGGTGAAATCTAGTCAGGCAAGGTTCACACTGGACATAAATTTGAATAACAATAGTTTGAATATACATTGCACCAGACTGTCTATATATGTACTTTTGAGCATGGTACATGTTTGTATCATTAATTTGACCCCTTTTCCTTTGCAATTGCAAACCAAAGCAAAGAAATAAAACAAGCTGTGTTGAAATATTTAAATAAAACTTATTAGTTTACCTAACAGATAAATATTAAAAATACTGTTGTACAAGTAATGGAAGTCTAAAGGTTTTGTTTTAATTCACCCTGTTTTAAGAAGGCTTCAAGACTCCCTGGATTATTTCCTTTGTTTTGTTATGCTTTTTCGCCTTTTTGGATGGGTCGTTTTTTAATCTCATAATTTTTTTTTCAATGTTATAATATTACTATTTTTATATTGTAATGCTGAGAAAAGTATTGATAGATTAATTCAATTTCTCTGACATTGTATTTCATAAGAAATAAACAACATTGAAGGTTTCCCCATTGCTTCTTAGTATTGATAAACATAACTTGATTGATCAGTTTAATTCTAATTGACATGTAAATTATCATGTCACATGGTTTGTGAATGTATACATCAAGACACATAGTGGTCTGTTTTTGTTTATATAGGAAGTCAGTTACATCAATCGACCTCACCCCATCAGTTTATTTTAACTTTGGAAAATAAAATTAACATAAACATCTAATAGGTAACTTTTTTTAATTACGGATAAAAAATTTCAAATTTGCTGTCAGAGTTCGTATATATAATATGAACATATTTTGCTACAAAAATTTGAAAAAAATTGTGAAATCAATCTTCAAGTATTTTTTCTGGAGATTTATAGAAATCAAATGGACTATATACCATACAAAGATGGTAAAATGTTCCTCATAACATGCCAGGGTTCTCCACCAGTTGTTAGATCATTTTACAAATTACAAATTGAATTAAGATATGCAGTTGTGGCAGATTTTAACACCCTATCATGTATATCATACCGTATATCGGGATTTTTTCGCGTGTGTTTAATTTTCGCTATGTTCGCAGCTCATCATTCTACGCGAATTTTAGCCTTCGCGCAAATTTCACTGCCCATAGAAATGTATTGGATGCAGCAGTCAAACGCGAATTATAAACACAGCGAAAATTTTGTTGACCTGTTTCAC
This sequence comes from Modiolus philippinarum, assembly GCA_002080025.1. Taxonomy (NCBI): domain Eukaryota; kingdom Metazoa; phylum Mollusca; class Bivalvia; order Mytilida; family Modiolidae; genus Modiolus; species Modiolus philippinarum. Next base: position 109,115 of record MJUU01017952.1, read on the forward strand.
TCCAAAATCGCGAACAAAAGCCAACGCAAAAATAACCCGATATACGGTATATGAATTCTGTATTTTGTAAATAGTTTCCTTCATTGATAAAACTGTTAATAGGTTAACAATATGCTCAATATTGTTTGTTCGTAATTACACTTGGGTATAAGATTGTAGACTTTTTTAAACTATTATTCCCAAGTTTCTTCGGAATGAGGTTTAGCAATGACACTGAAAACTAAACATTTAAATGTAAAAAAAACTAAATGTATAATATTAGATAGTTTAAAATACATTTAACATTTACCTTGCAAGTAGCAAAAATACTGAGAAACAGTCATAAAGTAAGCCAAACTATTTTTTTAAATAGCACGTGAAGCACAAGTTTCATCGACAATTTTATCGTATTTAAAGACGATTATAAGGGTACTAAATGTCTTGTATGAAACATGCATGTTAAGTAAGTGAGAACCGAAACGTCAATCCAAAAAAATATAATACCTGGGCAATAGCAACATTGGAAACAACAAAGAAACAGAGACACAACATAAATACGCCACAGAAAAGAAAAACGAAAATACACAAACACGAAGATAAACAACACGGGCCCAATAAAAAAACCATGGGTTAGATCAGGTACACCGGTATTTAGACTAAAAAAAAATAACTCAAAACAAAGATTTCATTGAGTGTTGCATTTTTTGATAGCATTACTTATATAAAGATGATTACAAATGTAATTTTTGGTTGGTTTTACTGCTACTTTCGACTAAACTAATATTTTCCGTCTGTTTGGAACTTTAAAAATAAAATATGGATGAGATAAGAGAGAAAAATTTAGCATAATATAATCAGTATTCATTTATATGGCACAACTTAACTAAAAACTAACTAACTGAAAAATTGACCAAAACAGAATTGTTTGAATTTGTCGATTTCTCGTAAATACAAAGACTTTGTTTTTAAAATCAAAATGAAAATGCAACAGATATTGTCGGGGGACACAGCAACATTAAATTTGAAATACAAATGCCAAAATACCAAAACCGAAAGTGAGACTACTCTTAACACTAAATATGAATTTTGTTGAAGATGTCTAGCAACAAGTTTATTTAATTACTATAGAAATAACTAAAAGATCTATAGAACATATTAATGATGGTGCAGTCCACTAAACTTGTTTACCTCCATACATCCATTGGTTTTATTTGTGTCCAGAAAAGGTATCCAAACAGTTGCTAATAACACTTTATAAACATCGGTACTCAGATACCCAGCATCTTTGAAAAAAAGAACATATAAGATAAAGCAAGATTAAAAATTATATATTGAGATTGTCATGACCTTTTCAATGTTTTAATGTGTCATGAAAAAAATGTAATATTCATGCAATGGATGGATATGGAGTAAATACACATGAGACAAGTCTGTACAATGCAACTTAAACAGTATGAATCATAACGTTGATTTTCTATGTCATTAGTTACGTCAAAAATGAAGAAAAATACGACAACATCACATACTTTAGTGACAAAAGACCATTGCTTAGGGAATATGACGAACCGTTTCACAAACTAGACATGTTTGGGGAAAAATTTCATGGAATAAAAAAAATGAAAATCTAGAAGCTTGTAAAAGCAAAGAGTTGGCCAGGGTATAACTTTACCGACAATTAAGACATTCTCGCTATTAGGCCAAATGTAAGAAAGCAATTGATTTGTATTACAAAGTTGCAGAAAGATAACCAAAGATAAAGTATCGAAGTGTTTCATATTCAATGCAAAATTCGATTTTTATACATTGCGGTATTTTTACACTGAGTACGTCTTTCGTTTCGATCTGCTGAACTGCAAAATCAAAGTTTACATTAGAGAAAAGTATTTGTGATTTTGTAGCCAGTATAACTAATTCTGAAGATGATCTTGATCAAGATGGCAGAAGTTAGAACCGGCCGTTGGTTACACATATGTTTTTAATTGCATGCTTTTTTTTTACCTTTTACAAAAACTTAACGACACTAGAAATTTGTCGTTGTAATGGCGTATTCTACTAAACAAACAAAATTAAACCTTGATGCCAAGGGACAGTTGTTGCTTCGTTGTGTGGAGTTTTGTCTCGAAAATTCCAATTGGGCATCCCAGCTATATCCGGTCCAAGAACTTGTTCAATCAGATTCAATAGCTTTTCATTTCCCCAAAGATCTCGGAATGCCTGAAAATTAAAAAATATATATATTTATATGATATATCAGTAGTTATAACAGATATTATAACAAACCATTTGCTTTTATCCATCAGGTGCAATGTTTCAAGAAGTCATGATTTTGAAAAAATGCTGATTTTAAAGTTATAGATCCTTAAAAATATGTATTTCAATACAGTTGTTTCGATTCAAGATCAGATCGATAAGTGAGTTGTATTAAACAAATGAAATTAGCGAATCAAGAAAGTTTGTTTACCATAGTTTCAAATTTCAAAAATGAATACTTAATGAATAAACATGAATAAACAGATACCGAAATCCCGAAATTTTCAAATTGATTTGGTATAATTTTAGCTTAATGAGTTACATTAATCGCTGTGAGTGTCTGATTTGATTGATTTGATTTAAACATATTTATTTTGCTCACATAATACAAAGGGGATCAGACACAAGTTATTCCAACTTATAAAAGTCTTCTCCCAAATACAATACAGTTACAATAATAATAGAGCATGTTAATTTAAGACATATATATCAATATTCATATTAATCTAACTGAGTATGACAAAAAGAAAGAAAACAATGCAAACTTAACACAATTAAGCTGAATAAATAATAATGAAAAGAATTATGATGATGATGATGATGATGATGATTATGATGATGTGTGTGTGTCTGTCTGATATTAGACGAGTATAAATCTCTCTGACTTTTTATATAATCAAAAACGTGCTTGAAGATGTTTTCATTCTGATCTGTTGTAAGAGCCAAGTTTCCACATGTCAAAAGCTGAAGGTCTATAGCGTAATCATTTGGTATCCAACTGAGGTTTTGAAATAAATTAAATCTTAATCGTGTGTAATTTGGACAATCAAAAAAGAAATGATAGGAATCTTCACGTTCAGCACCACAACGACAAGTGGGACTATTTATAATGTTTACTTTGAACAAATCATAATTCAAAAACGAGGCAAAACATCGAAGTTGAGTTAATGTTATATTAAGTTTACGAGGGCCGAAACCGTAATAAATTGGAACATTTCTATTATCACTATTTTTTTCGCAATTCATTTTTAATAATCTCGAAATTGAATCTATATTTCTTACTGACAGATCAAAATTATTCCAGCTGCAATAATGTTGACGGAATAAAAGAGTTGTAAGTTGTCGACAGTCGACAGAATGGTAGTATAATATCCTCTCCATTTCTCAGAGGATAGACAGTCGTAGTCTGGATTGTTGGGGGTATTAGATTACAAAGATATTGCGGCGCGTTATTATGGCAAATATTATAAAAAGTTTGTAATTTTCTCCGTTTGCGTCTATCTGCCAAAGTTTCCCAACCTAATTCCCTATATATCAATACTGTACTAGCAAATATTAGAAGACCAGTTACTATTCTAGCAGCTTCAAGTTGTAATTGATCAAGCTTAGTAGAATTCCCACCTCCACAATTGTCTCAAACTTCACAGGCAGACTCAAATATTGGTCTTATAAAAACTAGATATAGTTTTTCTAAATTTTTTCTAGAAAGTTTATATTTTAATTTTCGAAGTACATTCAGGTGCCTGGAAATACTCTGTATTACATTTTCTATGTGTATATTCCATTTTGCGTCACTACTAAAAGTGACACCCAGATGTTTGTGACAATTTTTAATTGGCACATTCTTACCATTAAGTGTAAAATGAAGTTGCGGGGTATCGATGTTCGAGAATAGTAATATTTGTTTTATCCGGATTAAAAGACATAAGCCACCTCTTTGACCAATAATGTGAGTGTCTCACCAGTGGTTAAAAATATCCCGTCAAACTAGGCATAACACATACCCCATTTTATACCTTGGCAATGGTATATCATTATGGATGGTGGAAATATACACCTTTGAAATCAATTATTTCATATTTCCTACTCAACGTCTTGGCTATCAAATAATGCAGAAATTGTGTCCGCCTCATAGTAATTGTCGGCTTTTAATAATATTTCATCGTCGCCACGTTAATTTTTGTGTGATGCATATCCGTGAAAAGATTTTGCAACAACTATAAATAATTCAAAATACAATACCGGTAGCAGCCCCGTTATTAACGTTTAGTTTTGATATGTTGTCCTTGCACTAAACAAGTTGGGGAAAATCCTCAGATTTGGGTATTATACCTGATTATAGGTATAATACCTAAAAATGGGGTATAGGTCGGTCCTTGATTTCAAAGTTTTCGGCTGTTTATTAAATAATTAAGTATCAAAACTACAAAAGGGCATATTCTGTAATGAATATTCTCATGAACTGACATCCAAAGTTTTACTTTATTTTTTGAAAAGATAAAATTATTGTCAACTTTTTTCCCCTATGGTTAACTTAGAATTCTTTTGTATTTCAATTTGATGTTCTGACGTCATAAAAGAAATAATTGATCCTTTTGACATCTTGAGTGATGACAAAAAATATACAATAGAAGTGAGCTCGTACTCAGTCATGGTTATCTGACACTTGATTGGCCTTCAAGCATTCACTAAAGTCAACTGATTGTTTGACAAATGTTTACATTGTAAATAGATACCTGTTTTTAGGGTTATACCTGAAATTGGGTATTATAAACCAAACTTGAGGATAATTCCAAACCTCAGTGCTAAATGCATCGTTCCTTTTAAATTCATATACCCGAACAAGCTAACTATCCAACCATTACTATGCATAATTTACAAACAGAGAGTTTCTAACATATAGTCGATGAGTACATTTAAGCAATGAAGGGATATGGAGTAAATGCACATGAGACAAAGTCTCTACAAATACATGGCACAAAGCAATGGAACAACGCTTTTATTGTTGTTCTTTATCTTGAGGTCACCATGAGGCCTTCAACAATGAGCTTTGCTCATACCTCATAGTAAGTTCAAGACGGCCCCTAGCACAGGTTTGAAGGTTTGCATGGTTTGAAGGGGATAATTTCACACGATGAGTTTTTGGACTGTGAATATATTGATCATAACATGTATGCGTTTTTTATAGTTATGTTTTGAAATTTTAATTTACTAATTAGATAGCTGCACCATGAAACTATGTGCACCCAAATATCAATTACACTGTGTCGACAGTGTTTTATCAATGACCTTGTTAACAAGACAAATGTCAATGAACTTGTCCATCTAACAAACATCACAGATAGTAACTGTTGTCACGTGTCAATGTTCGTTTGTCAGTGTAATGCATTATGTGTATATATTATTTTTTAGAAAGAATGCAAAACAAAGGATAGTCAACAAGAATTAAATTTTATACACGTAAAATTCAATATTAATTACTTGTGGAAGGTGTCCTATTTTATGTAATAGTATAACTGCCCCAGGCCATTCCTCATCTATTTTTATCAAACGTTTGTCAAGTCCATACTCTCTGTATAAATCTGAAAAAAGATATGAAATAAACTACATTTTGTAGCCCTCTAAAATAGTAATAATAAAAAACACAAATAAATCTTTAAAATAATAAAACTCAGTATAATCTCATCATCGGTTTTAACATATGACTGTCAGTTCGAATAGTTTGGAGCTTGTTTTACACAGTTACTGCATGAGTTCTTTAAAGATGGTTGAATCTGATGTTGAGCAAATCAAAATACTAGTAAATGAAATTTGCCAACTAAGAAGATGTTTTAAGTGCGCAACAGATGATGTCTTGAATCGACTGGGATCACTGTAGTATCTTTGATGACTTTGTCCTACCAGAGTAGGAAATATCTGGTCATTTGGAAGGTCTGCTCATGTATTATACTTTTAGATAAAAAAGTAGGTTTTCATAAGCGTGATTTTTTTTCGTAATAATGCATACCTTTAGAAATGGAAGATCTTAACAACTTCAATCCGAAATACTATATATGTGTACCATATTTGTATAAGAAGCTAAATTAATATGTATTTATATATACTTTTAATTTTCCCAGCTTTGTGCAACTTCTGAGCAAGCTCTTCCACGAGATCTTCGATGGCTCGTCTGCATGGTTCAAGATCTGTTACAGTATCGAAAAACTTTTCAATTATAACATACCCCTGAAACAGATAAAAGTAAGGTTTTCTTTTTTTTTTTTTTTTTTTTTTTTTTTTTTTTTTTTTTTTTTTTTTGTAAAATACCTTAATACGTCGTTGTCGAGATCAATTTGTTCTGAATGGCGTGATTTTTGTTTGCAAATTTTTAACGAAAAATTTTCTTGTTCAATCGACGCAAATACGACGAAAGTGAAGTTCACTTCCAAACATAAAAAATCTTAGTCCGTGGCCTGGAAACACTTTCCGTGCGTCCCCCCACTTCCGAACCAGACCGATTTTTTTCAGTCCTTCTATGTCCCCTCTTCAAAATAAAACATGTTAACACGAACATAACCTGCACGCATAGACAGTATAGGGCCACTTTTATAGTACACCATCAGAAATTCTTGTATTTACGTTTTAACGTAAG
>MJUU01017952.1:131913-152727 GCA_002080025.1 Modiolus philippinarum
CCCCCCCCCCCCCTTCAGGTTAAATGGTCGGTCCCTTATACTTATAGAAAATGTTGTCTTGCTTTATCACATTTTTTCTTGGCCCCTTTGCGACATCGTCCTGCATCTTTTAAGTTTTTCAATTAGGCCGACGACCTCAGTCAGCACCTTGCTAGAACACTCATCTTTGAACATCCCTATATATGACCTTTTTTCACACCAGTTATGAAGCCGGATGGATGTCCGACAGGGAAGCTGTAGGTGTCGAACTTGGCCTTGTAACATTCCGTGGTCTCAATATCGCATATAGGCCAGGCCTTTAGTGTAGGCGAAGAGCAGCAGGGAGTTCTAGCCGTATTATCCACACGACATTCGAAGTATCATGGTCTTTGATATGTCAAAGCTACGATGTTCTTGTTGAAAGTTGGGCTTAGCAATTAGCTTTTGCGCCTGTTTCTTATTAGTGACCAGTCGGATATTGACCCGTTTTCGGATCCTCTTCTTGATCTCTCCGAAATGGAAGTTATTCATCAGCTTGGAGAATTCTTTTTCAGGGTCTGTCTTGGCCACTGCTGAAGTTGACGTACTTATTGACCCAGAGAGACTGTAGAAACCTAACGATGCGGTTGCCCCGGGTTGTTCCGTTATTTTATTTTCAGGTGGTGTAATGGTAGTTCAAGAAACTTCCGGGTAACTTTTTTTTAAATCTAACTAGGACACACGGGTTCACTTCGTATGAAGAGCAAAGCAATCATAAATCATTTTAATTAATAGCAATGAAAGTTAAGATAAGAAAACTTTATTTTGATTCGGCAGAGATTCAACATACAAACACAAGCTCTGGAGAGCTTTTTACTGAATAAAGTTGAGCCTCTAGTGGACGATTAACTAGTAAGGAAATTTAAAACCTAATCCCACACAGCGCTTACGAATCGACACTGGCTTAGAACAAAGACCGAACTTTTAATTAAACAAATGCACATATTTATTTTTGTTAGTCAGTTGTAGGAGTTATTTCCCTTTGAAGACGTGACCAAATGAAACACAAAATTTGACTTAACTGGCAAGAACTTAAATAATTTGCCAATTATCTATTTGACTTAGTTTTATTTCTATGCCGAAGGAGAGGATAGAAAGATCCAATGTTGTATTTTGTCATGTCTCTTAAGAGTATATTTTGATGGTACTCGAATGTGATATTCTTCTTGAGTACTGATTGTCTTAATCGTGTGTTTTGTTTGATTGATTGTTTCTTTTTGGTGTACTGTCCAGTTTTTGAAAGAAGAATGCATCTAAATTATTGCAATATACAATATTGTAACCGGAGAGCTTGTACAAAGGGTGTGTTTCCTATGTATATTTGGCAAAAATCTGTATGTGTATGTCGTGTATTTATGTATGCAAATTAATGTCAAAAATAAAAATTAAAGGGCAGAAAACACTGCCTCTTTGATAATAAAGGTCATGCTCACTGTCATTTTATAAACCATACTAAAAAGATAAGTTCAGCTTATTTCAATTTATAATAGAATTATATTTATCATTTTGTGAAAACTAACATAGTATTTTTAGTTTTAAATGAAATTTTAATTCAAATGGTCTCAATTTATACATCATTGACTTCTTACCAGTAGTATTTATTTACTATGCGATGTGTTGTTTTTATGTTATTTATATGTTTTTATATTCGGTAAAAAGCTCTGTAGAGCTTGTGTTATTATGTTGTACTGAATACAGAATTTCAAATAAAGTTTTACTTACTTACTACCGATAAAAGAAATAACGGGCTTACTTGATACTGACTGCGATAAAGTCCGTGTCAAAATCAAAATGTTAAGTTATTCCACAAATATGTTCTATCCAGTTTTTTATTAGTATGTCTGCAGTATGTTAACATATATTAAAACATTTGAATTCCTCGAATATGTTTCTATTGCAATCTCAACTTCTCGGCAAATTCCGTATAACTCCATGGTGTGACAATCATTGTATCGGAATATGTGGACACTGTTTTAGGTAATTCCCATCTTGAAACCAGTATAATTATTTTGCTATGCTCTTTGTGAAACGGGTTCCAGTTTACAGTGCTCAGTCATATCTGTCTGTGTGTCCTGCCAACTCAGTTGCTGAAAATGGACAGTCCGTCAAATTTTAGACAGTGTAAGATTATGCAAGATTGTGTTTTGTTTCTTTTTGTTATTTTTGCTTCCTGAAAAACTAACAACTAATTTTTAATAATTAGAAAGGTTAAAGTGTGACTGTGTACGGTAACAGACCACATCACAGGCACTTGTTTCATAAAAAATGTCAGTCCCTCTCTCTCTTCTTCCAAGAGAGGGAGGGACTAACATAATTTTTTATGAAACAAGTGCCTGGGTAACAGACTGAGAACACAGGAGTCGGAAATTTTATCAATATATCAATACAAGTTCAAATACGAAGCCCAACACAATGAAGTTTCACGAACGTAGTGAGTGAAAGGAACAGGAGTGCAACGGGAAAATCTCAATTTTTTGTTTCAGCCCTTTCGCGCCTGATCGGACATTATCATTCAATTACCTACATGTTTTTATACTATATTCATCTATTTTACAGCATCGGATCCCCTGTTTAACACTTACTGTAGCAGACGATTTTCATCTTCAGTTGGCCTTTCTCGGCTAGGCAGAATTCACAACGGGAATTACATTGTACTATCCCGAGGAGAATTCTGATGTGTAATTTTGGAGTCAGAAACGGAATTAATCCAGTTATTTTCATTTTACTCTAATACATGGGTTGCGCATCGTTTCCAATCCTGATTTGACTCGTCATTTAGACAAGGTCATCTGGGGTCAACCGGAGGAAAAATGATATCATCCAACGTTGGAGCAAGGGACATATATTTTCTACCAACGAATCTTGCATTGTTATTCAACATATGGGTAAAAAATCATTTTCAACTAACAAAGAAATCCACGAGGAACATTACCAACCCACAAAAAACGAAACTTGAATGGAAATGAAGAAATTACTATCTTCGTCTATCAGCGTCTTGGAACCAGTTTTGTACCAGATTACTCCTTGTTTGGCTAAAATAATGAGCGATCCCGCAAATGCGCAATCGGTGTATATCTGGTTGATTTCAGCTGATTTTTACAGAGAAATAAAAATGCAAAGATTAAATCGTATAAGTAGAGGCATTTACAGTACAGAAAGAGACATACCATAACTAATCACTGTGATAGTGGGAATGTCTTGGAAAGTGATGGGGATTAATTTTTTCCTTGAAAATTCTTTTATTGGGGCAATAAAACCCAAGTTTGTCAGGACATTTCCTGTATTACAGGAAATCTAATAAGCAGGTAGACTTCAAAGAAATTACAGGTAAAATGGGTAATAAGATTTAATCCTCCCCACTCTGTGTTATGGCTTTTTAGGTCTATCACAGTGATAGTATGTCTGTGATTTTATGTCTAAAGGATTAAAATTTATGTCTTTCCAAGTGATTTGTTATGGTACGCCTCTTTCTGTACTGTAGGAGAGCAGTAGAAGGTCATGACTTAATTATAATCGAATTAATTCCGTCTCCAACTCGAAAATTATACATCAGAATTCTCCTCGGGATAGTACTTACGGTTGTGAATTCTGCCCACCCGAGAAAGGCCAACTGAAGATGAAAATCGTCTGCTACAGTTGTTAAAAAGGGAATCCAATGCTGTAAAATAGATGAATATAGTATAAAAACATGTAGGTAATTGAATGATAATGTCTGATCAGACGCGAAAGGGCTGAAACAAACAATTGAGATTTTCCCGTTACACTCCTGTTCGTTTCACTCACTACGTTCGTGAAACTTCATTGTGTGGGGCTTTGTATTTGAACTTGTATTGATAGACAGGTGGTCTTTATATACAGGTCCAAGCCATTCTCAGGATTGATGCATCAACTCCCTTAATGAATTGTATTTAAAGTCATCAGCAATAGCAAGTGCTAGCTCCTTGAGCATTGGACCTGTATATTTTTAAATTCGTCGCTTCGTAGCATCTTTAAACTATTCCACACAAAGATCGTTTTTGTCTTCATTCCCGTCGATGCATCTCGACTGTTTTTGCGATTCAGGGGCATTTTTTCAAAGTCATATAACACCTCTGTCAGCCTTTCTTTTACGTAAATTCTGTATCTGGGTCTTCTAACCCCAAAATTTCTGTCAATTTCCAATGTCTTAAAGTGTTATCGCTTCCACTTTTGAATTTAAAACGCCATCTTCTGAATTTGATTTTTCTTAGCAATTATGTAAACATTAATCACTCGGGAATGAAAACTATTTTTATCTCATTGATTCTCATTGGCCAATGCCGAAATCTGGTTCACCTACCATGAAATCTCGATGTTAATGATATCAGCTGATTGAAATCTCGCTCTGACGAGAACGAAAAAAATGTCAACATCCGGTTTTTGTGGAGCATCGAAAGTCGCTATGTACAGGATTTCAGAGTCGTGCGGACGGTTTTTTACAGTCGTAAGTCGCGTCAGATAGGTTGTTGTTATAGAGAGGTAATCAAAGTTTGAATTTTCTTGGGAGGGATGAAAAAGGTCGCTATGAGCAGTTTGTCGTTATAGACAGGGAGTCGCTAGTACAGGTTCGACTGTATTGATAAAATTTCCGACTCCTGTGCTGAGAACTATATCTCCCAAATAGGTAACTGTACAAGTGTATCCAAAATAGGATATTATTTCATACCATACATATCAGCCTCTGTATCCATCTCTAGTATAGACAACTCTATCGGGCCTTCTGGTTCTCCTACAGTAGCAATGCCAACAGGTGTTTTATATGTCATTTTCGGCCCCCTTTTTTTTTTGTTTTCAGGACATAAAAGATAATTTTGTGATGATGTCAATTAATGTTAAATTTTGACCAATCACAGAGCAGATAAAATGTACAGTAAATAAACGAAACCAGAAGTCACTCAGGCGGTGCTAGACTTTAGACATGTTAGATTTTTCATGAAATGTATGGGAAATCAACCAACTTTCAATATTATTATTTAATTTGATTTCACTCTAAAATTTTATATGATGAATGTTTTATGCTTATAATCGTACGAATAATTAGTCATATTATTTTCGAAAATGTGTGCTGACAGACTCTGATTTCGTACACAGGCCTTTTCCATACAATTACTACTGATTCCCTATTTTCACCTCCTTAGAAAATTGATATCCTGTATATATGTCTGGAATTATTTATTCAGTCAATTGGAAAATGTTTACTTTTGAAAAATTTTAATTTTGAAAAGCCAGTCTAATTTGCAGATGTTGTTTTCATTCAGGTGAAAGTCAAAGGGAGATTATAATGGCAGAAAAAATAGTCTGCAATTTCTGTATTTAAAAGAGCATTTTTTCAGTGAAAATCACCATTGCATCACTATTTTTACTGCCTATAGGCAGTAGATTCCCTATGAACATGATGAAAAATTACCAATGGCTTCAGCATCAGATTTTCTTTCCGAGCTAGAAGGGCCAAACTGGGCCAAAATTGCATAAAGAAAAGGTCCAATTACCATTATTTGCCACTATTAATTATTTTTCTTAAAAGAAAAAAATAAACTGAAGTCAGAACTTTATACACGTACATATATATATATATGTACGTGTGTATGTAGAATAATTTGTGTATAACCTGACTCTGCTTGCTGCTACTTCTTGTAATGTTGAACAGGTAACATACAAACAAACATGAAATGAATTTAAAAACAAGAACTTCATATCATTATACTTATTTATATCATAAATCATAATACATGTACAAGGGTACAAAATTGCTGATTTTAAGACATATGCAGAGATTTTGAGGTAGATATTTATTTGAAGTGTCCTTTTTCTGTAGGAACAAAAAATATTAATAAAAAATTAGTAAAAACTGAAAAGATATGGAGTAAATGCACATTAGGCAAACTCTCCACCAATATATGGTAAAACCAAGCAATGGAGCATCTTGAGGCATTCATCAATGAGCTTTGCTCATACCTCATAGTAAGTTCATGATCAACATAGCCTAAGAATAGGACAGGAGTTCATTGCAACATGTGGAAAGATGACAAAATGGAACATTGTCTATAATTCTACGTAGTATTTAGTCTGTTTCCTTTCAGATTTGATGATTGTGTTTGCTTTAACACAAAAGTTGATACTGTAAACCGGGAAATTTTCACGCCGTCTTTATTTCACGGTTAATTGACAGAATTTTAGTTTGTGCAGTTTTGAATTCGCGCTGCCAAATTGTTGACCATTGACTTCAATAGTAGACAAGTATATTTGCGCCGTTTTATTTTCACGCTGCCATTCCAAACGCGAAAATCACGAAAATAAAACTGCCGCGAAAATTTCCCGGTTTACAGTAAAAGATCTACCCGGTATACATCACAAAAAAGCAGTAGGGACAAATTAATGGAATCTGTTCTAAACATTTTTGTACAATAAAAGACACTCAGTACTTAAATGTTTTAACATTACAAAATGACAAATTTTGTTTGTGACATTATAGCTGGACAGAAAAGAAGACCAAAGAAGCCTGGGTCTAAACCACAGTTGTATGAGGATACAAGTATGCAACAACTTCCACCACAACAGTATGGGTTTGGACCACCTCCAGGACAAGGTAATTTATTAGGGCCCCGCCACTATGTGGCGGACGCCCTGTAGTAATCACTCTGTCCGTCCGTCCGTCCGTCCGTAACAAAGTCGTGTCCAGGCTATAACTTTTTTGTCTTTTGAGATAGGCTTTTGATATTTTGCATGTAGATAGATCACTTCAAGACGATGTGTCATGAACAATGATTGGTGACCTTTGACCTTGAACTTTGTCGTCAAGGTCAGATTTTGTCTTTTATAATGACAAGTGGTGTCCGGGCTATAACTTTTTTGTCTTTTGAGATAGGCTTTTGATATTTTGCATGTAGATAGAACACGTCAAGACGATGTGTCATGAGCAATGATTGGCGACCTTTGACCTTGACCTTTGTCGTCAAGGTCAGATTTTTGCTTTTATGATGACAAGTCGTGTCCGGGGTATAACTTTTTTGTCTTGAGATAGGCTTTTGATATTTTGCATGTAGATAGATCACTTCAAGATGATGTGTCATGAACAATGATTGGTGACCTTTGACCTTGACCATTGTCGTCAAGGGCAGATTTTTGCTTTCGTACTGACAAGTTGTGTCATGGCTATATCTTTTTTGTCTTTTGAGATAGGCTTTTGATATTTTGCATGTAGATAGATCACTTCAAGACGATGTGTCATGAACCATGATTGGTGACCTTTGACCTTGACCTTTATCTTCAAGGTCAGATTATTGCTTACATTCTGTTGATATCTTGATAATATGATGGTGTCCATACTTGTGAAGTGTCCACACTTGTACTGTGTCCACACTTGTACTGTGTCCACACCTGTATTGTGTCCACACACACTTAAATTTGCACATATTATACAGCGGGGCCCACAGAGATGGCTGCCATCTCTCCGATGTCTAGTTTTACACTAAGATAGGTACATGTACGTTGTATCAAGGTACCCTTTCTGAGAAGGTTACTATTGAATAATTTAATGTAAGGTATATTTTTGTGGAATACATGTATTTCCTTGGGACATCTGGATATGGAAATTCCTTTATCCCTACTTTCTGGTAAGGCCTAGTCAATTATTATGTACATAAAATATCCTACATGTACTTCTAGTAAATTCATCAAATGTTGATTGGTCATTAGAGTTCATGTGCTGACAGTGTATATTTCAAAACAGTTTACCTGGAAAATACAGGGTCAGTGACGACCATTACAGGGACTCGCCTTTCAAGTGTCAATATATTTATAACAGTTTTCACAAGCTTTTACTGGTGGTCTGGACTATTGGGAAGACATAAATATTGCATAGTATGTAAGCGACCTAATATTTGATATTGTTATATTGGAAGTTTTTATACGACCGCAAAAAATTTGAGGTCGTATAATGGTATGGTGCTGTCGTCGTTGTCGTTGTCTTCCGTAGACACTTTTGTTTTTGGTCAATAACTTAAGTTCTAGTTGATCAATCCATATGAAATTTTAACACAATGTTCCTTGGCACAAAAGAAAGACTTTGATTTGTTTTGGTAATTGTGGCCCTGCCCGTTTTTAAAAAAGGGGCCAAAAAGGGGTGAAATTGGGTGTTTTCACATTTTTGACTGTAGAATATTTATTATTTATTGGATTTTGATGGGGTTTGTTTCAGTGTGCTCCTGAGGAAATTTCCAATCTATATGCTACGGATTTACGTAGTATGTACAGCTCACGAGATAAGTGGGGCCCAACAGGGGCAAATCTAAAAAAAAATTTTTTTTATTTTAAGTCCGATTTTGATGCAGTTTTTTTCAATGGATTCTTTGTGAAAAATTAATATGTCGCTCAAATATTAGATTTTTGATAACTTGTTTCCTTTCCCAGATATGAGTGGCTGAAAGGGGCCAAAATTGCGAATTTGCAGATTATGTAGAATTTTTATTTTTCATTGGATTTCGATGGGATTTTTTTCTTTGGATACCTCTTGATCTCAGCTTTCAGTAGTATGTCAACGGATTTGGCATAGCTCTTACCGTTGCCGAGCTACAAGGGGTCAAAGGGGCCAAAATTGTGAATTTGCAGATTATGTAGAATTTTTATTTTTCATCGGATTTTGATGGAATTTTTATACGACCGCAAAAAAATTTGAGGTCGTATTATGGTATGGTGTTGTCGTCGTTGTTGTCGTCGGCGGCGGCGGCGTTGTTGTCTGTAGACACTTTTGTTTTTGGTCAATAACTTAAGTCCAAGTTGATCGATCCTTATGAAATTTTAACACAATGTTCCTTTGCACAAAAGGAAGGTGTAGGTGGGTTTTGGACATTGTGGCCCCTACCGTTTTTAAAAGAGGGGCCAAAAAGGGCAAAATTGGGTGTTTTCACATATATGGCTGTAGAATTTTTTATTATTAATCAGAAATTTGATGGGGTTTCTTTCATTGGATTACTGAAGAAATTTCCAGTCAGCAGTATGCCAACGGATTTCATGTAGCATGTACCGTTCATGAGATACATGGGGCCAAAAAGGGGCAATTCTCAAAAATTATATTTTTTTCATTTCTAGTCCGATTTTGATGCAGTTTTTTTAATTGATTCCTTATGAAAAATTAATAAGCACTTGTCTATTAGATTTTTGATAAATTGTTTCCTTTTGGAGAAATAAGGGCCAAACGGGGTCCAAACTGCAAATAGGCAGATAATCTAAATTTTTAATTTTTCATCGGATTTTTTTCTTAAGATTTCTCTTGTTGTCAGCTTTCTGTAGTATACCAACAGATTTGGGGTATCTCTTACCGTTTCTGAACTATTAGAGGTCAAAGGGGTTGAATTTGAAATTTTTGAAAATATATTAAATTGTTATTTTTATTCAGATTTCAAAGACATTTTTCTTTTCATCCATCTTGATGTAAGCTGTCAGAAGTATGTCAACAGATTTAGCGTAGCTCTTACAATTTCCAAGCTTTTAGTGATAGAAAGAGCTAATTTTAATGTTCCCTAGTTTTAGTTCAGCTAATTAATGTGTCAAGCTCCTTATTGTGTCCATCAAGTTACTGTGTCAAGCTTTTAACTGTGTCCACTTTCACTTTTAAATTACACTTGTTTAAATTTCTTTAATCAACATGCTTCGGTCGTATCATGCTGTGCTCGGCGTAGCCCTTTATTTTCTTTGGATTCCTCTTGATCTAAGCTTTCAGGAGTAAGTCAATGGATTTTGTGTAGGTCTTACCGTTTCTGAGCTACAAGGGGTCAAAGGGGCCAAAAATGCAATTTTTCTAAATATGTCAAATCTTTATTTTTCATTGGATTTCGATGGGATTTTTTTCTTTGGATTCCTCTTGATCTAAGCTTTCAGTAGTATGCCAATGGATTTTGTGTAGGTCATATCGTTTCTGAGCTATAAAGGGTCAAAGGGACCAAAAATTCATTTTTCTAAATATGTCAAATCTTTATTTTTCATCCGATTTCGATGGAAATTTTTTGTTTGAATTTTTATGGATGTAAAGTTTTAGTTGATAGTACATATTTTGCAAAGATCTTTCGGTTTTTTTACCAGTAAGTGATCAAAAGGGTTGATTTTTTTCCCTATATTGTTTCCAGCTAATTACTGTGTCGAGCTTCTTTTTGTCTCCATCTAATTATTGTGTCAAGCTCTTTACTGTGTCCACATTCACTTTAAACTACTTTTGTTGAAATTTCAGTGGTCTACATGCTGCGGTCGTATCATGCTGCGCTCGGCGTAGCCCTTTATTCTTTTTGTGAATTTGCTCATAATGTTGTCTTTGAACTTATATTTTCAGTCATCTTTTGTTTTATCTAGAGTATACCAGTATATCTTTCACTTGCACCATGAGAAAAAGTCATTAGGCCAACATAACAAATGTGTGTGTTTACAGGAGTCCAACCGACCCTAAACTTTCAGTCCCGATCTTAAGTGTTTATTGACCAAGAAAAAAAACGGTCACCTATCCGACCCTATTTGTAGTTGATCCTTCTTCTGAAGTGTAAGATTTGTATTAACATTTATTTACAAACTGGGGGGGGGTCTTTCTTTCAGATAGCAGAAATATCTGTTGGAGGCAGATTGGTTTGGAGAAAAAATGATAAAATTGCAGATTTTACAAATTTTTTTCAAGAAAAAAATTGTCCCACCGACCAACCCTTTGTTTCAGCAGTCTACCATGAGCATACATACTTTATTGTTTGGTCTAATTGATCAGGAATATTTACAGGTTATGACCAAAGTGGGTTTGCTGGAATGCCAGGTAGTCAAATATTAAATGATCCAATGGCAAATATGGCAATGCAGTATGGATCTTCACTGGCAGGACAAGGCAAAGACTATGTAAATAAAAACGTATGTAATTACCTAAAATGTGAATACAGTTACATGTACTTTTGTATATGTGTATATTGTCTAAGCTTTAAGTGATCATTGCAGACTAAGGGCTGTTCCAGAAAAGTTGGTCTGGGACCCTTTGAAGGCACTTTATATAAATTGCTGTGGGTGGTTGTGTTTTCATCATCTTTTTGTATTGTACATATGTGAAGGAATTCTACAAATGGTGGGGGTTAATAAAAATTGCCTTCAAATACCCTGATGTCCATTTTCTGGAACAGCTGTAAGGAATTAGTACAATACAATTTAGTATGAGAAGCATTTGTATTCAGTTATGTGATTACACTAAACTTTTAGGTTTTCAACTTATATGTAAGAAAAAGTAAATATAATACAGATTATTGCAATACCATAATTATCAAGATATCAAGTTTAATGTTAAGATTATACTTGTAAATGATAATTTTTTTCTACCTTAGAGTTTTCTAGTTTTTGTTCTCAAATGAAAATGTTTTCTGCACACTGAAAGCAAATAATCAGTACTTTTATAATTAAGAAAACAGAACAAAAAATCAAGAAAAATGTATGAAAAAAAATGCTAGATAACACCTTTCATGCCTTTACAAGTAAACTACAGATGTCTCTTTATAGGGGTCAATAATGAGAGTCTGTACTGATTGGCAAACCCTATTCAAAGAGATTTCAAGATAAGCTCTTTGAAGACATAAAAAGAATAATGTAACAGCATCTTAAGATTAAAACTCAGTTTTAACAATTCAAAAATATACGACAGTGCTATGTTTGTTTTTTTTCTGTCAAGTACATGTATTTTTCTCTCTCATTCATTCATATTTCTGCAATTAGATAATTTGAAATGTGTAATAAATACATGTAAATTGTAATTTATTATTTGATTGATATGGTTATTTGATTATTTTTCAGTTGGAAAAATATGTTTCGCCTTCCAGACTGAAATACTATTTTGCTGTAGATACTGCATATGTTGGCAAAAAATTAGGACTTTTATTTTTCCCTTTTACACAATCGGTAAGTGTACAAAAAATTAGGACTTTTATTTTTCCCTTTTACTCAATCTGTAAGTATACAAAAATTAGGACTTTTATTTTTCCCTTTTACACAATCTGTATTACAAAAAATTAGGACTTTTATTTTTCCCTTTTACACAATCTGTAAGTATACAAAAAATTAGGACTTTATTTTTCCCCTTTTACTCAATCAGTAAGTATACAAAAATTAGGACTTTATTTTTCCCTTTTACACAATCTGTAAGTATATCCATAACAATAAGTTTTACACTTTTTCTCTCACAAATCAAAAAATCACTTTCTGTATGTACCAAAAAAGTTCCAATTTACTTTCTTTTCATCTTCTGATGTTTGCTTTTTATGCAGAAAAGTAAACCAATTATAAGGAGTCATAGTTGCAAAGTGTAGAGTTTTCAGACTTTTGAGTGACAGTCTCTCTCATTAACCTGCAAACACCACACATAGTGTACTTTCAATGTACCAAAAAATCTCTTACAATTCATTACCCTGAATTAATTTCTTAAAAATAGCATTTTCGATTTAGCTGGATTCAAGACTTTTTGCTTGTTTTGCTCCATATTACTACATTTGTTAGCAGCAGGCTTTACAAAACACCAGGGAGGCATACACTTATGGCTCCTACTTTTAAAGTATGTATACTTAGAAATAACAAAAATGTACAATTTGGAAAAAATTAGAATAATAGTTATGACTGTGGTACAATTTTGATACCTTAGATTTTAGACAAAAGAAGAATCAGAGTCATCTTTTTCAACATTCATACACAGATTAAAACTTCGCCACCTTTACCTGTGTACTCGTGCGGAAAAAGAAGCTTCAATTAAGGACACTTCTTTTGTTTAGAATGTATGGTATCTTAAAATTACCTTTATTCTCCCTTCTCACATTGAAGCTTACATCGGAATATTACAAAAACAAAGTCAATGCCAAGTACTACATGTATATTATGAAATGGTCCACATCTTGTGAAAATACTTGTTTAATATTATTTAGGGATGTTTTTTTTTTTAAAAAAGATAGTTAATGATCTTTTAAGCATCAAGTGAAGTTGTCAGAACATACATGTGTTAACTAAGATCAAACTGATGTGGGTTTATAGGTTAGTAATGGGAATATCAACCTGAAAACAGGAGAAATGAGAATCTGTGTCAATGGACAGACACTATGCCCTGCTACTGATCATAAATAATTAATGACCATTAGTGACATTTATTTTATCATCTATACATCTAGAGGCTAACATGAAATTTTACCTAGCAATCATCAAATACGTATGGTTACTAGGTAAAATTTCCAAAACTAAATGGTCTTAGAGAGTTTCATGAAATTTTCCAAAGTTGGAATCAAGAATACTTGCAATCCATATTTGGAAAATTACTACTTTAAATGAAGAGAATTGAATTACCATTGCTGCTAGGTAGAATTTCAAAAATGAAGTGTTCTTTGATGATTTCAAGAAATTTACCAAAATTGGAATAAAAGATTTTTGCAATTCAGTTATTGAAAATTCGTGTTTTGACAAAAAGAAATTAAAAAAATATATGGTTGCTAGGTAAAATTTCCAAAATCAAAGGTCTTAGAGAGTTTCAGGAAATTTACCAAAATTGGGAATAAAAGATTTTTGCAATTCAGTTATTGAAAATTGGTGTTTTGACAAAAAGAAATTCAAAAATGTATGGTTGCTAGTTAAAATTTCCAAAATTAAATAGTCTTGGAGAGTTTCAGGAAATTTACCAAAATTGGAATCAAAGATTTTTGCAATTCAGTTCTTGAAAATTTGTGTTTTGACAAAAAGAAATTAAAAAATATATGGTTGCTAGGTAAAACTTCCAAAATTAAAGGTCTTAGAGAGTTTCAGGCAATTTACCAAAATTGGAATCAAAGATTTTCGCAATTCAGTATTTGAAAATTTGTGTTTTGACCAAAAAAAATTCAAAATTATATGGTTGCTAGGTAAAATTTCCAAATTAAAGGTCTTGGAGAGTTTCAGGCAATTTACCAAAATTGGAATCAAACATTTTTGCAATTCAGTTATTGAAAATTTGTGTTTTGACAAAAAGAAATTAACAAATATATGATTGCTAGGTAAAACTTCCAAAATTAAATGGTCTTGGAGAGTTTCAGGAAATTTACCAAAATTGGAATCAAAGATTTTTACAATTCAGTTATCGAAAATTTGTGTTTTGACAAAAAGAAATTAAAAAATATATGATTGCTAGGTAAAACTTCCAAAATTAAGGTCTTAGAGAGTCTCAGGAAATTTACTAAAATTGGAATCAAAGATTTTTGCAATTCAGTATTTGAAAATTTGTGTTTTGACAAAAAGAAATTCGAAAATGAATGGTTGCTAGGTAAAATTTCCAAAATTGAATGGTCTTGGAGAGTTTCAGGCAATTTACCAAAATTGGAATCAAGGATTTTTGCAATACAGTTATTGAAAATTTGTTTTTTGACAAAGAGAAATTAAAAAATATATGGTTGCTAGGTAAAACTTCCAAAATTAAAGGTCTTTATATAATAGAGAGTTTCATGCAATTTACCAAAATTGGAATCAAAGATTTTTGCAGTTCAGTATTTGAAAATTTGTGTTTTGACAAAAAGAAATTAAAAAATATATGGTTGCTAGGTAAAATTTCCAAAATTAAAGGTCTTGGAGGGTTTCAGGAAATTTACCAAAATTGGAATCAAAGATTTCATTTACAAAAATGGCTGATTAAACAATAAGGACAAAAAAGATGCTAAGAAGAATTTCAAAAATTAAATAAATGAGCGTTATAAAAAATTCTATCATAAACTTCAAAGCCAATGAACCATGACCTTGAAGTCGCAGCATATGTTTGGCACTAAAACATTGCTGTTCATGTTATGATGTATAATTATACAAAGTTTCATCAAGATATCAAACCTCCTTCAAGGTAAATTACTTTCAACCTAAACCTTAACCTGTAGTATATCAAACATTCACTCCTAATATTCTAAGTCATTGAACCATGACCTTGAGGTCATAGCATCCATTTCCTTCCAAAATGTTGCAGTACATGTCATGGTCCATCTGCATACAAATTTTCATCAAGATATCAAACCGATTTTAAGGTTAACTACCTTCAACCTAAACCTGTAGTATATCAAATATTCACTCTTGATATTCAAAGTCAATGACCCATGACCCTGAGGTGACACTGACAGCATTGGTTTCATTCCAAAATGTTGCAGTTCATGTCATGGTCTATCTGCATATAAAGTTTCATCAAGATATCATACCTCCTTCAAGGTAAACTACCTTCAACCTAAACCTTAACCTGAGCATTACAGAGGTACGGATGTACGGACGGACAACATACCCGAAAACTATATACCCCTCCTACTTCGTAGGGGGGGCATAAAAAGTATTTTACAATGTATTCTTAGGTTATGTAAGCACCTGTAAAAATTAAGTACATTTATATTATATATACATTCTCAGTAAATTGAATATTAGGACTTTAGCCATGCTCTTGCCCTACATAAAATTTATGGACCATGTACATACCGAATATACCACTTACAGAATGTGTATTCTGTTATATGATATAAAAATATAATATTTTTGTATACTAGCAAAACAACCTAGACATGACAAACAGCCGGCCTACCAAGATAAATTTCACATTTCAATTTTGTAGGATTGGTCAATAAAATTTAGTTCAGATGAACCTGTCCAACCAAGATATGAATTAAATGCTCCTGATCTTTATATACCATGTAAGTATCTTATTTTATATCAAACTGTTATAGTGCATGTAATTTTAGAAAAAAAATTATGATAAGTAAACATTGAAAGGATATGGAGAAAATGCACATAAGACAAAGTCTCTACAAATACACCATTAGGCCTTCAACAATGAGGTTTGCTCATACCTCATAGTAAGTTCAAGCTGAACCCAAGCACAGGTTTTAGCGGAATATATGGATAGATGTTGAACAACACTAATTCCATGTATCTTTGCTTTAGGTTATGGATCGTCAACATCCTTAAAAATAAACGGAAAAATGTTTTTACAATTGCTGTCATCCATTGCCAGACAAAAGACTTACAAAAAACAATCACAACATATAAACAGCCACAGGGCACTCATTGAGTCAGTTGCAAGAAATATTGGCATTATGAAATAGTGAGATGTTAGAAAGTCTGGATTAATGCTGCAGCTTTTTTATCTGATTGTAGAATAGGTAAATAAATACCGATGTTGCTGTAAAGTTTACTTTCTGCATATTTTTGTCCCTCCAGTGCAGATTGCATCTAAACATTTGGAAGACCAAAAATCCAAAGATTAAGAATATGATGCAGAATAAATTACCAATAAGTGTACTATTTAAATTACATTTTTAAGGTCTGTCTTCTTTACTCTAAAACATGACAAAATAAATTTCTTGTTATGTGTATTCTGTTAGTTTACCATAATATTCATAAACAGTAATAAAATACAGAAATTGCTAATGAGATATTATATTTTAGCTATGGCCTTTGTAACATACATCCTTGTAGCTGGTATAGTATTGGGAACACAAAATAGGTAAGTGGATAAAGTAACATATGTGTAAAAATATTATCCTCTTAAATTTATTCATAATAGCAATTTGTACAACACATGGCTGAGCAGGCTTATTTCTTTTTGTTAATGGTCCTTGTACTTCTTTACTGTTTCTTTAATCCAGTAAAATGAGATTTTTAAAAGGTCCAAAATAGAGGGAATGTTCATTTGTGTGTTTTTATACCAAAGTATCACTAGTAAACCTTTTTGGCTAATATAATCGGTTTTTGCCTAATTTTACAGGAAACGTCTAATTTTTAGCCAATTCTCGCTAAATTAGACGTGTACAGTTATTTTAGCCAATTCCCGTTACATTATCCATGTCCCCATCAAATTAGACGTGTCACTGTAAAATTAGCCGTGTCCATGTTAAATTAGACCTGGCTCAGTTAAACAGAACTCGCCACTAATTATTGAATTGTCACGTGGATACAATGTAGAGAAGTCGTATATTAATGATTATTGATCGGGGAAACCAATCTTTATTTCAATTTTGGAAATGTGTTTTCTAACTGTCGCCGATAGTTGTACACAAATCTGGAATACACACTTGGTCGGGTCCGAGAATTCTTCCGTTTCGTGGTCATAATAATAGAAATATTCTATGAAAGCAACGAGAACGTTTTTGTTTCATTCGTTGTCAAAATTGGCTTTTAATTCACATCAGAGACATATAAAACAACATGTCTCTCTTCACAACTGTTCGTTTGTGTATTCCAATGCTGTTCAGGGGAGATAAAAAATTTACCTGTGTATTGGTGGTATTAAAACCCAGTACACAGACCCGATTATAACGGCAGTCACAACTATATGGTTTATTTGGCAATAATATTTGAATTTGAATTTATTTCCATTTGATATCAAAACATTAATGATGTTTCGTTTATTTTACAGATTTTCGACAGGTAAAATAAAAAAAAAACTTTTGTTTAAAAAATGTTACATGTTATTCAAATAATACTTTTGTTTTAAAATTTATATGTTCTCATTATTTTTGTTGCATGCAATTAATCTGTTATTATTCCAAAATTATTTTCTTTTCCAGTTATTTTTGTTTGCATGTCATTGTGTATTTTATTTTTTTGGGAGGTGGAGGTAAAGCGTTACTGTTTGTCTTTATTTTTTTCAGGGACTTTATCTTATGTGTCTAAGTTTGTTTATTCACTTTTGGTTATTTGTTTTATTTATTTATTTTTTTTTTGTTGTTTTTTGTTGTTTTTTTTGTGAGTTTTTTTTTCCAAGATCGAAATTATTCATGTCGAAAATGTGACATATCAGATATATGTATAAAACTTGAAATAATTTAAAGAAAAAATACCAATATATTTACTTTCATCTGGGACTTATCTTACAGTTATATTAAGTCCCAGCATGGTTATATGTGTTGCCCGAGGGAAGAAACACCATGTGTGTGTTAAATACAACTTTAAAGATGTTCTATGATTGATTTCTTTTAGGATATACTAATACACTGTACTGAGACACATGACAATTATCAAATACATGTATACTGAAAAATTACAAAAGTGAAAATGTGAATATTGAATGTATTTATGTATCATGTATAATCAAAGGATTGATGGAATGTTGAAAAAATGTTAAAGACAGACAAATGGTAATTCTAAACTGTTTTGTAAAATTTCATGGTTTTACTTAGAATCCATTAAAAACATTCGACCTCTTAATCTTCATTTTTTGTTTGCTGTCTACATTTTATTTTGTTTTATTTCTTTACTGTTTTTATTTGATTTTAATCTTGTCAAAATAAAATTTAAAAACTTGATAAACTCTTGAAATTACAATTTTCACGATATTTTTTTCATGAGCGTTTTTTTTTTNAATACTGTAATTTTAGAAGAAAAAAAGTATTCTGCTAAATTTTATGTTTCGTTTTTCCTATTGGAAATGCCTTTTATCTATGTCAGCCATTGTCCAGGTGAGCGATACAGGCTCTTGAGAGCCTCTTGTTATACGACCGCAAAAATTTTGCGTTTGTATTATGGTAGGGTGCTGGCGTCGGCGTTGGTGTCGGCGTCTGTGGACAGTATGACTTTGGTTCTAGTGAACGAATTGTTATCAAATTTTAATATGATGTTTGTTGGCACAAGCTTAAGCCCAGGTTTAAATTTCGCGTTCCCTGCCCCAACTGTTTTTGAAAAAGAGGCAAAAAAGGGGTTAAATTAGGTATTTTCGTGTCTGTAGACAGCATAAATTTGTTCTAGTAGACCGATTGTTTTCAAATTGTAGTATGATAGTGGTATTTCTTGGAACATTCTTGAGAAACGTTTTTTCCTATAGTATTTGGCCCCACCCATTTCCGAATTAGGGGCAAAAAAAGGGTTAAATTGGGTGTTTTGACATATTTGACTGTAGAATCTTTATTATTTATCGGATTTTGATTGGGTTTCTTCCAGTGTACTCTTTAGAAAATTTCCAATCTGGAGTATGCCAACGGATTTCTTTTGGCATGTTCCGTTCACAAGATAAATGGGGCCCAAAAGGGGCGAATTTCAAAAATTTCAATTTTTATTTTTAGTCCGATTTTGATGGAGTTTTTTGCAATGGATTCCTTATGAAAAATAAACTATTGCTGCACCACAAGATTTTTGATAATTTGTTTCCTTTCCAAGCTATGAGGGCCAAACAGGACCAAAATTGCAAAAATATGATTACCTAAAATTTTTATTTTTCATCAGATTATAACGGGATTTTTTCTGTAGATTCCTCTCATTGTAAGCTTTCAGTAGTATGTCAACAGATTGGGTGTAGCTCTTTCTGTTTCTGAGCTATAAGGGGTCAAAGGGACCAGAATTGCAATTTTTATAAATATGTGAAATCTTTTATTTTAGATCAGATTTTAATGGTATTTTTTTCTTTGGATTCCTCTCAATGCAAGCTTTCAGTAGTATGTCAACAGATTTAATGTATCTATTACTGCTTCCGGGCTATAAGGGGTCAAAGGGGCCAAAATTGCAATTATTGCAAATATGTGAAATCTTTATTTTTCATCAGATTTTGATGGGATTTTATTCCTTGTGTTCCTCTCACTGTAAGCTATAAGTAGTATTCAATGGATTTGGCGTAGCTCATATCATTTCCGAGCTATAAGGGGTCAGAGGGGCCAGAATTGCAATTATAAGAAATATGCAAAATCCTTATTTTTCATCAGATTTTGATGGGATTTTTAGTTCGCCTCAGCGAAGTTGAGGGGGAGAATTGGAGTACCCCCCGCGTCCGCATCTACGTCTATGTCTACGTCTACGTCCACGTGCGCATTTGGGCATATATCTCTGCAACAATGCATGGTAGGGTCATCAAACTTTGTATGCAGGTGCATCTTGGGCTATCTCACAGCCTCCAAGAAAATTGGGTCTCTCTGACCTATATTTTCCGCTTGAACGACTAACATTCAAGTTTACGTCAGAGTTCAGATCTCAGTCACTATACATGGTAGGATCATGTAACCTTGCATATGCATGCATCTCTGATGGTAGGTCAGCATCCAGGCAAAATTAGGTCACTTTGACCTATATTTTATGCTTGATTGATTTACATTCAAGTTTTCAGAGGAGTTCAGATCTCAGTCATTATACATGGTAGTAACCTTCCATATGCATGCAACTCTGATGGTGTATCAGCATCCAGGCAAAATTAGGTCACTTTGACCTATATTTTACACTTGATTGATTTACATTCAAGTTTTCTGACGAGTTCAGATCTCAGTCACTACACATGGTAGGATCATGTAACCTTGCATATGCATGCATCTCTGATGGTTGGTCAGCATCCAGGCAAAATTAGGACACCTTGACCTATATTTTATACTTGATTGATTTACATTCAAGTTTTAGGACAAGTTCAAATCTTAGTCACTAACCTGGCATATGCATATAACTCTGATGGCAGATCAGCATCCAGACAAAATTAGGTCACTTTGACATATATTTTCCACTTGATTGATTTACATTCAAGTTTTGGACAAGTTCAGATCTCAGTCACTGTACATGGTAGGATAATGTAACCTTGCATAGGCATGCATCCCTGATGGTACATGTACATCAGCATCCAGGCAAAAGTAGGTCAATTTGACTTATGTTTTACGCATGAGTGATTTATGTCCAAGTTTTCAGGCAAGTTTAGATCTCAGTCACTATACATGTTAGGATCATGTAACCTTGCTTAGGCATGCAAATGTGATGTCAACATCCAGTCAAAATTTTGTTACTGTGACAAAGTGCCATAACGAGGCGAACTCTGTAATCGTTGATTACCTATGTTTT